>JALLPD010000254.1:0-18290 GCA_036940065.1 Cyclotella cf. meneghiniana
AGTAACTTGCTTCCAGTTTCAGGTAGAACAAGATCAGGAGGGTCTATAGCAGCATCAACAGCCTCTTCCATTGTTGATGCAAGAGACAAAGGAAAGTGTTATGACTTCTACACAGATGAGGGACGGGAGACATTCTTTGATGATGTTCACTCAAGTACGATCACAGAGAACAGGATGAATAATTCATTATTCATGATTCGGCTAGATGGAAAGTTCCATCCAAGTATTCCAACATGCACAAAGTCGGCTTATTGTCAGTATTGCAAGTTTAAATATACCTAAAAGTTGAATCCCTCTGCGAGGAAAAAGAACGATTGGATGCTTAATAATAGGGGTGGGATCGTGCAATGTTAATTTGTGTCCTGATTGTTTTAACCATCGGCATGGGGTATCTTGGGACAAGATGAGTGCTTTGTATAGGAGTTAAAGCGGATTTGAGGTCCATGGAGGTTTGTTTTGTCCTAAAAGTGATAAAATTACGCTTAAGGTACATGTTCATGCCAGTCATCAGTATATGTGCATAATAAAAGGGTAAAATACCTATGGATGTCATAGTAACTGAATACCACGCAATAGAGTGTTATTTTCTGTCCAAGAAGGAGTGTTAGTAGTACAATGCAATGCTGTGAATGAAAATGATCGGACCAGTATTGGCTGTTATATCGTTTCTACAAGCATTTTGACGGCACTGCCTATATTAGGGTTAACCGAATCAAACTGGAAACTATGGCACGATACCGTGTCTTGCCAGCTTCCCGAAGGGCTCAACACTACGTATCTAGGCGCAAATTTAAATTGAGTACTGTAAGTAGCATTTATCGGTACGCTGAAAAACGTGCAACTGTGTTACCTGATTCCTTTAGAGTCTAGGTTCTCCCATCACTGGACGGATCCTTTCGGGCTAGTTCCGAGAAAGATACCAATCCATAACAACACCTGTCTGTTTCCAGCAACGTGTGTTCTGACATCTTCTGGCACATGCACTCTACGATCGAGTTCAGACCCAACAACCCCTTGTCGCATTCTAATAGAACAAGGTATGGTACACCTATTGATGTTACACCTATCTTGGAAACACATTTATCAATTAATTTTGCATCAGTACAAAATGATAACGTACAATACTGACAATACCGTCTACGGTACAATACCACCCGGCAGCGGTTCCGGAAGGTTCACTCAAGACGATGACGAGATACAAAGATGGCCATGACTTCTTTGTAGACAATGATCATGGTCGACAGAGTGCTATAATGAAAGCTGACAGAATATTTTGTGCAGCGCCTCATTTTTCAGTTTTCTGTCATGGCTGTGTCTTGACGCACTCCATGCATCGATTGCTCCTCGCCACATTGCTCACAACTTACGCTTTCGAGTTCAACCCTCGCAACTGTCAACTCTTCTCTAACTTGACGCAAGCAGAACCATGGTCTTGAAGCGCTTCTCCACGTCTCTCTCAAATGTCTCTGAGTCCTCCGTCGATCTCACCACGCTCATCAAGCCCTCCACCTCCATCCCCAACCTTTGCGCCGTCGCCTCCGAATCGGCGGACGCGCCCACTTGCCTCGAACTCTACGGCCCCTATCCCTCTTCCATTCCCGTCCCGGCCATCACCAAGGACGGCAAGACTCCCCCCAAGAACCTCGTGGAGGGAGCTTCCTCCATGTGGGATCTCAGCAGCTTCCCCGACCATCGCGATGTCGGCACTCCCGACGAATGGATACCCCGTCACGGACAACTGGTCCGCCTCACAGGACGTCATCCCTTCAATGTCGAGCCGCCCCTTTCCGTTCATCGCCAATACAAGTTCATCACTCCGGCATGTCTTCATTACGTTCGGAATCACGGAGCCGTCCCCTCGCTGCATTGGGACACGCACCTTCTCAAAATCGGCGGGACACCTAGCTTGGTTCCGAAGCCGTATGAGATATCCATGTCCGAACTCACTGAAATGGAGCCGCGTGAGCTGCCCGTTACTTTGGTCTGTGCGGGGAATAGAAGGAAAGAACAGAATATGATGAAGCAGACTATTGGATTCAATTGGGGTGCTGGGGGTGTCAGCACTAATGTCTGGAGGGGGGTGCGGGTTAGGGATCTATTGTTGAGGGCTGGGGTTATCGAGAAGGTTAGTTGTGTTTTGTCATTCTGATCTTGGCATGATTACTCATAAAGAATGGCCTGATTGAGAGAAATTCATGTCTGGATCATAATTGCGATGGGCTGGGATTGCATACATGTGTCTATTCTCACCTGTCTGCGGGTCACCTAACTGCTGAACTCACGAATATTCGCTCGGTTTTACATGACTTTTCTCTTCGTCCTTTTCTCAACCAACTTACAACTCAAGAACATGGCCAACAAACACGTCGAATTCATTGGAGTCGAAGACCTTCCCAACAAAGTCGGTCCTGGACCCTTTCCTGCCGAACCATGGGGTAAACTCGTCAAATACGGAACCTCCATTCCGCTCTCTCGCGTAATGAACCCTGCTTACGACGTCATCGTTGCATACGAAGCCAACGGCGAGGCATTACAGCCCGATCATGGATTTCCGATTCGACTCATTATTCCCGGATATATTGGTGGGAGGATGATCAAGTGGCTTAGGGCCATAAATGTTTTGGAGCATGAGACTAGGAACCATTATCATTACCATGATAATAGGATTTTGCCTCCGCATGTTACAGCGGAGGAGAGTCTGACTGGAGGGTGGTGGTATAAAGTAAGATTAGATTTAGATGATAGATGTCATGCTCTCTGATGAATGGGATGGCATCAGTGGAACTGTCCGATATGACAATCATGTGTTCGCCTTTAAACTTGTTCTTTGTTCTATATTCTCTCATCACAGCCTGAATACATCTTCAATGAACTTAACATCAACTCTGCAATGGTTGCGCCCAATCACAACGAAACACTTGACCTTGTCTCCTCCATCGGCACCACCTACCAAGTAGGTGGATACGCCTACACGGGAGGAGGACGTCGCATCACCCGCGTTGAAGTAACCACCGATGATGGTAAGCATTGGCACGTTGCCAAAATCAATCAAATTGAACGACCGACCGATTACGGCATGTACTGGTGTTGGATTTGGTGGGAATATAATCTTAAGGTGGCAGAGTTGGTTGGTGCCAAAGAAATTTGGTGCAGGGCATGGGACGAGGCAAATAACTGCCAGCCCAACGATCCCACGTGGAATTTGATGGGGATGGGGAACAATCAAGTGTTTCGGGTTAAGGTTCATTTGGACATTGTGGATGGCAAACATTGTTTTAGGTTTGAGCATCCCACGCAACCAGGTCAACAAGAAGGAGGATGGATGACCAGGTTGGCTGAGAAACCGGATAGTGCCGGATTTGGAAGGTTGCTGGAGCTAGGACAGGCTGCACCAAAGGTAGAAGTTGCTTTGCCTGCGGCCAAGCCGGCAGAGACCAAGAGTAAGCTCATTCAGGTCGAGGAAGTTCGCAAACATAATAAAGAGGATGATGTCTGGATCATAGTGAACAACAAGGTGTATGACTGCACTGAGTACTTGGATCTTCATCCTGGTGGTGCCGATTCTATCCTTATCAATGCTGGTGAGGATGCTACTGAAGACTTTGTTGCAATTCATTCCACCAAAGCAACCAAGATGCTTGAAAAATTTTACATTGGAGACTTGGACCTTTCCTCCTTGGATGTCCAAGAAGAGAAAAAGGAAGAGAGCCAAGAGCGCATCTGCCCGAAGACAGGAAGATTCATGGCATTGGATCCTAAGCACAAGCAGGCCTTTGTGCTGCAGGAAAAGACTGTTTTGTCGCGTGACTCTTTCGAGTTAAACTTTGCACTGCAATCTCCTGATCATGTCCTTGGTCTCCCAACGGGAAAGCATATATTTTTGTCTGGTGAAGTAAACGGCGAGATGGTGATGCGTCGATACACACCCATCACCTCAAATTATGATGTTGGACATGTCAAATTTGTGATCAAAGCATATCCTCCGTGCGATCGCTTTCCACAGGGAGGGAAGTTTTCGCAGTATCTGGACTGTCTGAAGATTGGAGATACTGTTGACATGCGTGGTCCAGTTGGTGAATTTGACTACTGTGAGTCTTTGTTTTCTGTTGCTTAATTTACTGACGCAGATTATGTTTCCTCTCATGAAATCCTCGGTTACTACTGTCTAATTTATCAAGATGGCAATGGGAAGTTTCTCATGGAACATGAAGAATGCTGTGCTACCCATTTTAATATGATCGCTGGAGGTACAGGTATTACTCCTGTCATGCAAATCGCCTCTGAGATCCTCCGCAATCCCGAGGACCGCACAGCAATTTCCCTGGTCTTCGGTGCTCGTGAAGAGGGTGACATCCTCTGTCGAACCACTCTTGACAAATGGGCTGTGGAACATGCAGATAGGTTCAAGGTGCACTATATCCTCTCCGAAAATGCACCCCCTGGGTGGGTAGAATCGGGCAACTCCATTGGATTTGTGGGCAAGGAGTTGTTTGAGAAGGTATTATATCCTCCTGGTGACAAGTGTTACAACCTTATGTGCGGTCCTCCAATAATGTTAGAGAGAGGATGCATTCCAAACTTGAAGGCTTTGCATCACAAGGAGGAAAACATTTTTTCTTTCTAAATGTCTCACTATGAGCAATTGTGAAATGGGGTAGTTATGGATTGTCATCTTGATGTACATAGTATGCTGGTAGACTGCATGCACATTTTTGTAAGGGGTTTAATAGGTAATGCAATTTAAAGTATGCTCACTCGAGAATAGAGAGTATTTTTTGGACACAGGCATTCCTTTCACCAGTGGCTCAAAAGTGATATCAGATGATGACAAGGTAGACTGAATTAAGTCTTTTAGACTGATCTCAGTCTTACCTTTAGGCTGTGATTTAGTTTGGCCAATAGTTCATTGTTAAAACGTTCTTTTCACTGTTGACCAGCGCTATCAACGATTTAGTAGGTCCCAATAGTTAAATAGATAGAGAAAAATCAAATTTGCTTTTGACTATTACAGTTTAGTGAGGCTCAATAGCCCAATAGCAAGTGCTATCAACCCCTCATTTTTTGATAGGGCCCAGTAGTCCAATAGCGTTCCATCTGAAACACATGAAAAAGTCTGATTTTTCTGAGGGGACATCATTTGAAGCTGAACTACACTCAATACCACCAAAATTGAAGAAGGGTTGTATTTGTCAGTCAAGAAAAGTGATTCCTGTGGATTGCAAGTTGCTATATTTTTAATAGACTGATTCAGTTCTGGCAAGCATTTCTCCATTTTGCCCAAGCAGTTTTGATTCTCTGCTCCAGCCAAATTCAAAGTCCAGACTACACTGGTAGTAGACTAATTGCTCATATCAAAGACTTCTTGAGAATGTTGCACTGTAACACTCACTTAAGATGGAGCATTTTGATTGTCCCCAGAGGCTATTGGGGGTCAAAAAAATGAGGTGAATAATGATATCATATTTTGAAGAATCTTACAAAGAAACTAGAATGTGAGGTAACAATAAAAAAACCTGTATGGCACATTATGATGATATTACCTACATACACTATGTACATAGTCACATATCACTTGGACTACAATGTCATGTAAGTTCCACTGCACACTTTTTCTCCCACATCACTTAGGTAGATTACAGCCATAAAATAGGAAAATGGAATTTATGATCTGTACTCACCATGGTACTGTGATCACTCGTTCCCTAGTTTTCATATGAAAAGAGCTGCTCGCCGGCTGCTGTAACTTCAACGGTGCTCCCTCTCCCTACATTCTTCATGCCATTGCAATGAGCGAAGCCAATTACATGGCTCGGGCCAACGCCAAGGCCAACATCTTGTCTCTTGCCAGCAAGATCACCATCGATCGCAACGACCATGGCCGCTTCACCCACAATGCCATTGAGCACTTCAGGCACAAGTTCACTCTCCAACTCAGAGCCTGCTACAACGACACAAAGCCCAGCCAGGGAATGAAACTACTCATGGCAGCCGGCAACAATGAACTCACTACTATCAAGTCCACCGACAGAGTCACCGCAGACATCATCTTGAAAGATGTGTGCGCTATCGCCACTGCTCTCTCCAAACAAACCACTGACTCAAGAAGCCACACATTGATACACGGGATGAAGCTAAAGTCAAGCCTTACGATCAAAATTATGCTATTCAAGCCACCATCGGCACTAAAGACGGTGCTGCCAAAGCCATCACCTGCATTGTTGGTTCCAATGTCACTGATCCAGTCCTCAAGCACACCGATGGGGACGAATAATGCCTCAGCGATCTTTTCCTTGCCATTTTGTCCACTGCCAAGCATACCACTGAATGCAAAATGGTTGCCTGGAAAGTCAATTCACTTCATTTCTTATTTGACTGGCAAAAACCGTTCCAAATCAACATGGAGTATCTCCAAGACCAAGTCAACAATGTGACATCCTACCCCCTCAGCTTTGATGCTAACAACTATGTTCTTGTCCTTTTTGCCAACATCCATGAAGCAACTCTCCATGAATATGGGTGAAACTTTTGCAAAACCCATCGAAACCTTTGTCAACAGTACAATTACGATCATCACCATGATGACATCTCCTTTGCCGTTATCGTCCACATGCTCACCGTTGCAGACTCCATTCGTGACCCCTCCAATGCACCAGCCCTTGAACCCATCCACAGTGTAAGCAAATTCAATGACCTGCTCTACAACTTTGTCAACCGTATGGGTACCAGCGGTGACTATGACAAAGATGCACTTGGTGTTTCCAGGTCCAACAGTGAATCCTCATGTAGCACCAAGAAAAGTGCTCACCGGGACCACCCCACACACAGCAATTTGAATTGGTGCAGTGGTCGAGGATGCAGCAAATCTTGGGAGGGGGCAACCCTTTGTTGGCAAGACAATCCTTGCAAATACTGCAAAAAATTCAAATGGTACCGTTAACACCCTAATACCCCAACAAAAACTTGCTACTGGAACCCAAAGGTGAAGGTGTTTTGCCCGAAGGCTGTATGCAGTGAAATGGAACTCCTGTATGTTCCTAAATGGAAGTTTGACAATGATTGTGTGGATGAAGGTTGACAATGTGGGGGTCCGGATTATGATTGGATTTTGTTGCAAGGGACATCACGTAAAACAATAAAAATGGCTTAGCTTCTGATATTTCTCCAAATGTTACTCGCTCTAGTAATTTTTACTACGCTCTCACCTCCAATGACACTACACCACCAGACATAACCCAACCTCTCTACACTCACCCAACCCCATCTCAACATGCCCCTTCATGTCGCCACTGGTGCAAATGCCACACCCACATCCTACATCTACTCTCACAATAGGACAATGCATTCCTACATCGTGCCATCACCCATGCCAAACATGAATTCACCAATGCAGCCAAACTCAACATCACCAATCCACACAAGTGCACCATTGATGCAGCCCATGCCTCTCCGGCCCCACAACCTTCTTTTCTTCAACGAGGCCATAATGCAGCTTCTAACATACGCTCCAGCCTGTTTTGCACTTCCCAATGGCTTGTTTCCAACAATAAGCATGTCCGCTTTGCTGTGCAGCACTCGGTGCGGACTATCCCTGCTTGCTCCCAACCCACCATTGGCTCATCTATGATTCCGGTGCCAATGGGCACTACCCCAGTGAGCATGATCATGCTGTGCTAAACTACCCATCCTCCATGCCTGCTCCAAACATATCGACATTGCCAATGGTGGCAGCAGCCCCGCCACCATATCACCAAACTCCCTTTACATGCCCTATCTCCATCGACAGCCCAAGCCAACTCATTTGACAATTTTCCCACCTCACTCATGAGTGTCAGTAAAACCACCAATGATGGCACAATCTCAATTTTCACCCAAGATGGAGTCACTGTTCACAATGAAAACAATGTCCTCATCACCTGTTGTGGCGAACCCATTATAATTGGCGTCCACGATTCACAAGGATGTTACCGCATTCCACTCATTCAACAACTTGGCCAATGGCAACCTTGCCCTCCTTGCAAGCTTGTCACCAAAGCCTTATTCTAAGCCAACAGATTATACAACCTTCCATCTATTGAGCAAGCTATAAGATGGATGCATGCCGTCTGTGGCTATCCCATTAAATCTACATAGGTCAAAGCCATCAAAGCAAGAAACTTTGTCGGCTGGCCCTTACTTACTGAAAAGAATGTCCTCAAATACTATCCGGATGCCAGTACCACAAAGAAAAGACATATGATTCAGACATGAAAAAATGTGCAATCCACAAAAGACAAACCCCTCCCATTCAAACAAGCCCAAGTTGCCTTGCTCCATGGCAAGAAAGTACAAGATGTTTTTACTGCAGTCTACAATGTTTGCAAAACTATTTTGATTAACCAAACAGGACAATTCCCTACACATTGCAACGTGGTAATAAGTACGTCATGGTCATGGTCAAAATTGATAGCAATGCCATTCTTCTAGAACAGTTAACAAGCAGAAAAGATCTGGAACTCATTTGCGGGTATGACTCCCTTATTAAGTGCCTTGTATGCAGTGATGAGACCCCCAAAAAACTTGTCCTCCACAATGAAATCTCCCAACACATGAAAGAACACATCAAAGACAAATACCATTTCACACTTGAGTCATTACCACCTGGATNTCCTGGCAGGTACTGCAGACTCTTTTCCTCCCAGTCTGTGGGATTGTCTTCTACCCCAGACCAAAATAATGCTTAACCATCTGTGCCAATCCAATGCCATGCCAACTGTTTCTGCAGATGCCCATTTGTCCGGTCCTGTTGACTACAACAAAATGCCTTTGGCTCCTTTAGGATGTGAAGCCCAAGTGTATGAAAGACAGACAAATGGGGCACATGGGCCTTTTATTTTGTTGATGGTTGGTATTTAAATACCTCCCCTGAGCACTACAGAGTCCACAATTGCCACATAAAAGCCACTTGGTCCAAGTGACTCAGCGACACTGCTCGCTTCAAACACAAAGACATCACAAATCCTACCCTCACCCCTGCAGACAAACTCATGAAAGCAATCGCTGATTACAAGGCTGCTCTCACAGCTTTTCCAGCCTCTCCCCAGGATACAAACCTTCAGGATCTCCAAACCCTTGTTCATCAGGCTTGTGCCACCCGCCATTGTTCCAAGGGTGCCAGACCCAATTACAAACACAATCAACCCTCCCTCGAGTTGCCCTTCCACCATCTCCCCTTCCACAGCCTCACTTCCGAGGGTGTCCACACCAAACACCCTTGCCACCCGACAAGCCATAGTACGGTGAACCTGCCATCGCCAATGCCTTCTCCACAATGAGGCAACACCCACTTTCCTCCCCAACCAACGACCAGCCCTGAGCACACGATCCAGAGTGCGCACAGCTACCACAACACCCCACGAACCAACTGCTGCTGCTCCACACCCCAAACAATGCCATGCAAAGCACCCTTGTCACAACACACTGCATGCAAAACAATTGCCAATGCCATCTCCGAATTCAAGAAAGGTTGCTTTCATTCAGCTTTTGTGTCCCTGGAAGACCAAATTGAACATGTGTTTGCTGTCCTTGATAATGACTCCGGGCACCAACTCAACTACTGCCAGCTACTACATCATCCAAAATACAAACAACAATGGAGCACCTCTACAGCCAATGAATTTGGCCGCCTTGCCCAAGGGGTTGGCTCATGCATTAAGGATACCTACACAATTCGCTTCATCACAGAACATGACATCCTTACCAACTGACGCAAAGACGTCACTTATGGTAACTTTGTCTGCAACATCCGCCCAGAGAAAGCCGACCCCAATCACACCAGATTCATTGCAGGTGGCAACAAATGCAACTACCTGTTTGCAGTTGCCACTCCAACAGCGGAAATGTTCATTGCCAAGATCCTCCTTAACAGTGTCATCTCCACTCCTGGAGAACTCTTCATGACTATGGATATTTTACTCTTCTACCTCATGACCCGGCTGCTCCGGCCTGAATACATTCGTATCAAATTGATGGATATCCCTGACAAAATTATCCAACAATATGGTCTTCGACAAAAAGCCAACAAAGCCGGTATGATACACATGGTCATCTCCAAAGGCATGCATGATCTCCCCCAGAGTGGCCTCCTTGTCAATGAATTACCAGCAAAATGGTTCAATAAACATGGCTACGTTTAAAGCAAATTTGTGCCAGGCCGAAACACCATTCCAGACCCATTACTTTTTGCCTCACTGTTGATGACTATGGAATCAAATACATTGGCTGAGAAATGCGGAACATCTCCTTCACATCCTCTCTGCTGATTACAAGGTTACATGTGATTGGTCAGGAACATGATACATTGGCATTCACCTGCACTGGGATTACACCAATCACAGGGTCCATCTGTTTATGCCCGGTTACGTCAAGAAGGCAATTACAATATTCAACCACATGCCTTCCAATCCGGAAAACCAACCATTCCTACATACACCCATCAAATACGGCTGCAAGAAACAATATGCCAAGTCACCTTCATCTGCCCCAACCCTCAACAAGAAAGGCAAGAAATTCATCCAACAGGTATGTGGAAAATTCCTCTACCTTGTCCGTGCCATAGACAGCACCCTCCTTGTACCTATCAGTGCCATTGCAGCCCAATCCTCCAATCCTACCAGGGACACCCTAGCCCAAACTTGCCAACTCCTTAATTACCTAGCCACCCAAGAAGATGCTGTACTCACATACACTTGAAGTGAAATGAAATTAGTGATTCACAGCGATGCCATCTACCTCTCTGAACCCCATGCCCACAGCTGTGCTGGAGGCTATTTCTTTTTATCCTTTGATAAAAAAGTACCACATAACAATGGTGCTGTCTTAAACATCACTCACATCATCAAACATGTCATGTCTTCAGCCACTGAAGCCGAACTGGTGGCCCTTAACATCATGGCCCACAAAGCAGTCTACATTTGTATCATTCTTGATGAAATGGGCCACAAACAACATCCTACACCCATCCAAACTAACAATGCTATGGCCGACGCTGTCATCAATGGGAAAGTCCAACCCAAACGCATGAAAGCCATGGACATATGCTTCCACTGGCTATGAGATCGTGCATGTCAGCAACAATTCAAGTTCTATTGGTGTCCTGGCAAAACCAACTATGCTGACTACTGGACTAATCACCATTCTGCTGCCCACCATGTCAACATTCGCAAAGAATTCCTCACACCTTACATTGTCCTCAAAATGTTGCACTTGACCAATCAGAACAAAACGTCAGCCAAGGCTGCTTAAGTGCTTTGCCTCAGTACTTGCAAGGGTGTGATGATATTACCTACATACACTATGGACGTAGTCACATATCACTTGGACTGTAATGCCATGCAAGTGCCAATGCGTACTGTTTCTCCCACATCACTTAGGTAGATTATAGCCATTAAATAGGAAAATGGAATTTATGATCTGCACTCACCATGGTACTGCGGTCACTGGCTCCTTATATTAACATATGCCCTTACACCTCTTCCTTCAAATGAAAATCCACTGAACAATAGGCTGTCAAAATATCAGTCAACGCATTGAAAATAAAGCATTTTCAACAATAAAACTTACAACAAGTCTTCCTTTATGGGGCAGAAGTCTCATTATTCTTTGCAGGGGGGAGACTCTTTTCAACCTGACTCATTCATGAGGGATGTCACAAAAAATGTTAGGATATTAATACACACAAATACAAAAGAGAAGTTGCATCACACTTAGTTGGATATGTTGGCATCATGTTATGTCGCCAAGCCCCTCCAAATGACATGTTGTCCTGACACGTGTCATCATGTTGGTGAAATGTCAAAAATGTCCGCCCAACATTGGGAAAAAATGCCATCTCAACCTGCCAAACAACATGTTGGCAGGATATCAGCAAAGATTTTTCCAACATGTTGGCTGATTCTTTTGAACAAAAAGAAAGCATGATAATGGTCTGGTTCAGTGCAAGAATGAGGTGAAAATGATATTGTATGCTTTATTATATGAATAAAATATCTTTTTCATCAAAAGTGACCATTACCTCTGTCGGAGTAATGGCCCAATGAATTGTGGATATGGCTGGGTGGTCATGCAGCTATGAGTCAGCCGACATGTGACTCAGCCATGAATCCAGTCACGGCATTGGCAACATTTGACATTGGCCAATGTTTAGCCAAAAATGTCGGCATCGTGGCAACAAGTGCCAACATGTTGCCGACATTTCCAACTAAGGCATCACAGCATCTTTCCAGAGCAATATCATTGAAAAATCATGATGCAATGCCTCAAAAAGAAATACAACTTCTAATTCAGAGCAATTGAAGCAATTTTATTTCCTCCAATGGCAGGATTGATAAAAGGCGCCGTGGTTGTGCTAAGCACTGCAAATCTAAAAATGGATTTCATTGCAATAGCAATGAACAAGAACAGCTATTGCAGGCATGGATGCATTTTCTTCTGCTCACTGCAAATAAAATAATGGATTCCAATGAAAAAAATATGTAAAACCATTTGCAGCAATATCACCACTGTAGATTCATTGCTTCCAACAACAAAAGAAAAACCATACTACAACCAATACTGGAAATTCTCAACAGCAAAAATACTGTGAAAATAAAACTGAAGAACCATGGTATGGCACCTAAACAGTGGGCATTATTGTTCCTGCTCAAATGCAATAAAAATGAGCATGATGCATGCTTCAACTCACCTGCACTTACTTAAATTTCAATGTAGCTGTCAAAAGAATGTTCAAATGAATACTATCAAACAAGAAGAATGACAAACATGATCCTAAAATCCACCTCTGCGATGTCATGGCTAAAATAACCAACACAAATGTGAGAATTACAGCTGTCAAAGCATCACAACACAGCTCACACAATAATGACATAAAACTGTCACAATGCAAACAACACATGCAAAGTGCTGTCATAAAAACAATACCAGCAAAATGGTGCTAACATCAAAGGTCATGAATTTATCAACATCATCTTTTTGATACTGTGCTGATAACAATAGCAACAACACCCACACATAAATTTCTTGGAACAGAATGTGGGAATGGTAAAGTGAGGAGAGAACATGATGAATAGCATGGAAGCATCAAAACAGGTTGTATTATTGTATGGACAGTCATGTGAGAACAGCAATGGCACACCTGGTAGCCTCCCAATGCAACTGTCCCACTCTCCACTCTTACCATATCACAGAAACTCATTTCTGAATCTTCAAATTCTTCCCCAGGATCAAAATACTTGGAAACATGGCTTCCAATGGGAATATGAGAATCACCAGATTCATCTTCAAGTTCTCAGACAGGTTCATCATCTTTCTGTTCTTCCATGAGGATGTCTTTTGGTACTGACATCTCTTGGGGTCCTGTAAGCTCTCTGGGTCCTTCAGAATTTGGATTCTTCTTGACAGAAACTTTGACTTCTTTGTTGGATGAATAACTGTCTTTTTCTGTGAAGAATATTTGGGCTTTTTTGTCAGAAGAACTGTTGTATCAAAATTGAGGGATAGGAGCAGCATAGGAAGAAAAAGGAGTGAAGAAGTAGGGTAACAGACAAGGGCATAAGGGGGATAGTGACACTGTATGACATATGGCAATGGTAGGTCAGGGCAACACCGTATGACATATGGGGACAATATGGTCGACCAACACCATATGATATACGGTGTTGGGAGTAAATTGCAACACTGTATGATACACGGTGATGGGACAATAGGGCCACACTGAATGAGATACCATGTTGCACAACCATTCCATCACCATATGTCATACGGTGTCACCCTATCCTACCAATATCATAAATCATTTGGTGTCGGGCAAACATCTTGCTGCCTCATGTCTTAAGGTGTTGCCCTAATCTATTGTCACCATATGATAAATGGTGATGACAGAGAATCATAACAACGTATGGTATGCAACCATGCAACCAATGAAATGAAAGAAATTCAGCATGCTGATGAGCCTTGATCAAGGGATTCACTGAAATATATGAACAAAAGAAATAATGGGTGGGCTTCCATAGGTAACTCACCACTACTTAATAACTGCCACAGCGCAGCCACAGATGGTGCAGACATGCTTTGGGCTGTAGCCACAGGTGATGCAGCAATGTCAGCAGGGAGGAGGCCAGCAATCTGATGGGAAAATCTGGCTGGGGCATATCATGTGGCATGATAGAGGATAAATTTTGTTGATTGAGGTAGGTGTAGTGTGACGAGACAAAGCAGAGCAATAAATGTGCTGGTGCTGTAAATTATGGATTCATGTAGCAACAGCTAAAAATGGAGCAATGTGGCACCACATTTCAGGTTGCACTGTATTTGCAGTGCTGCATAACTTTTTTCATAACTATTGAGAGGAAGTGAATCTGAAAATGCAGCAGCCTGAGTATAACATGACAAAAGATACCAGTGTCAAAAGATGAAAACCTACTGACATAAGGAAATGAACAAAGAGCATAACCAAAAGTTTATGAGACTATACGGTTTGGAATGTGCTCCAAATAGTCAACCCCTTACTTCATTTGAGTATGAAAAGATATGAATTTTTAGCGAAGAGTTAGTAAAATTTGCTATTTCTAGAGTATCATTTTTGAAAGCATTTTTGTGTACATTTTAATATGTTGAAGTATGTTTAAATCAATTACCAATAAGAAAATTGTTGAATTATTGGATGCATGTGGGGTGAGTATTATGTTGTGGCACTGGTGAAGAGTTAATCATCATTTTTGTGACTTGCGCATAGGCAACATGATTCATGCACAGTCTAGTGATGTTGCAATGAGGCAGGTATATTGTTTGCTGTTTCAAGTCAATACTGCACATGCAGAAACTTAATCATTTCATGTTTACTAGTTGGTGTCAATAATAATTATACACAAGAAAAAAGCATGACATACTCAAGAGTAAACCACTCATAATTTGATCATCATCATTGCACTATTTTCATAGCCTGGGTGAGTAGTGCATTGCTGTGTTTGCAGAGTGAGGTTGACAGCATAAGGATGACATTGCGGGGGTGGCAGCTTGGACCTAACAGAGTTGGGAAGGAAGCATGAGGCCAGCATCCTGTAGATGGCAGTGTAGCGATGGCAATATGGGAATGGCAGTGTGAGGACGGCAGCATAGGGACTGCAGCATAGGGACTGCAGCATCAGGATGGCAGTGTCTGGATGGCAGCATCACGATGGCATCACAGGGATGATAGCATGAGGCCAGCAGCATCAGAACAGCATCATAGAGATGGCATCATGGGGATGGCATCAGCATCATGAGGACAACAGCATGGGGACTACAGAGTTGGGACATGCAGTGCAAGAATGGCAGCATATGGACAGCAGTGTGGGGACGGGACTCCTGTGTAGCCTCTGATGTTCAAGTGGGTGTTTTCCTTATTACTGCAATAGTAGACTGCATCTACATGTCATGACATCATTTTTATTAAGCACCATCATATGACAGCATCATCACAACAGTTGTCAATGAATTCATGATAGGTCATAATACGATTGTCACCAGCTGTCATCAGGGTTGTCAAAAGGTCTTCACAATTGTTGTCAGGGTGATCAACAGACTGTCACCAAGGTTTGACAGAGTTGTCCACAGGTTTTTATCAGTGATCACAAAAGTCATCACATGGTCATGAAAGGGGATAAGCTGTCACTTGTAGTCACATGTAACCAGTTCATCTTTCCAAAAACTTCACATGATGAAGTTGCTTGTCTTGTAGGTGTCGCAACTGGTTGAGATATCATGCCAACCAATGCACAAAATGATGCTCGGGGTTGAGACATAGTACTTGCACTCTTTCTTTGGTGCATATATAAACTGCAACCACTTTTGAATTATTTTTAGAAATAATACTGACATACAATTGATTTTAAATAATACTAAATATTTATATTTCTTCATCCTGATATTCTCCACATTACCCACAGTTTTCATGAGAACAAATTAAATAAATTTTGACTCCATAGCATGTTTGCATACAAAATAACATTAGGCAATAGATGGGGCATTCTCAGTGTATTGATTAGCATGAGATTATGAAAGAAAATTATAGAAACACAAACAAAAATGAAATGATATTTGAATCTCACTGAACATATTCACACATGAATAAAAAATATTTAAGTAAATTTGTTTGTTATCTATAGGCATGTATAAAAATAAATGTTATCAAACATCTACTATCAATTAAATAATAAGAACTTTCTTTTTTATTACTGCCTATCCATATGATATTCTTTATATAGTCTGCTGTCCTTGTGACCACTTTGTGTCATGTGACCATTTTAACACAAAAATGATGTTTACCTTCAAAAAGATTCTCAATGTTAAAGGAGAGTAAACAACCAGTCTTCCTAAACATTCAATACCATCCTAATAACCCAAAGCCAACACCATCCAGTACTTGTTGTGCAAGAATGTGGTGGATCAAAACAGTCAATCTGCTCTCAATCAATTAATAAATGATGTAGGAGGGATAATCCTTGTCAAATCAACTTACTACTCTATACCAACATGTACAAAGCCTTGGCACATCTTCTCTGTACCAAGCTACAAACACAAGCAGGACCGACAGTCTAGTCATTCCTTTGCTAGATTTCAAGATTCACTTATTTTTGATTGCAGCACAATGCCTATGGTATTGTGTGTTGCCACTTCAAAATAAGCTTTTGGGTGTAGTCGATGTTTTTAGATTAAATTTTGAATTTGAACTTAAACTTTGAAATGTAAAAAATGAATGGATTTTGTAGACTTATTTCAGACTTGTTCATATAATTGATTTCATGTTAACACTAAAATAGCACAGTGCTTAAGCCCTGTCCACACAACCATGAGCATTTTTTCTCACATTTTTGGTCACAGACAAGAGCAAATAATGTATCTCATCTCATACCACTGATCAGGAAACTTCCAATGAAGACAACCTACCAAAAAAAATAACTCTGTTGCATTCATCCCTGCAATTACAATAATCACTCATCAGGGATAACATCGTATTACAAATATCAAGAGTTTTCACCTTTTACTTTTTACCTTCAGATCTACACCTGGATGGAGTGTCTGAATTCAGTCCTGTTGCTGATGAAGACAATTGTCTTACCCTGCAACTCTAGAGCTGCATGGAACTCAAGGTCAACATATTGTCTGGGTGAATACAAAAGTAGAACATGTATCACTCTTGAATTCTTCTGTATGAAGCCAAACAAATGGACCTAGGGGGTCTCATGGAAGTATCTCTTCTTGAAACCTTGTTTGGTCACTCTCTACTGCCATCGGTCTCAAAAACTCCCTCATCATTTATTGAGCTGAGCTGATAATCCTTGCCAGCTGCACCCCATAGAGAATGACAATGACCCTATTCCCATATTTATTGGGTGATGGTGCAACCTTCAGGACTGATGGAGGTTTGTGGGTGCTGTTAGATTGCTGTGTTGTCTGTACCTGCTGTGTCCATCCCCACTGACACCCTGACAAAGGCCAAGCCTTGCTCTTGTTAGATCTCAAATGCCTCGTGCAGTTCCTCCTTGAGCAATGGTGATGATGGCTTCAGGTCTAGATATACCACCTTCCTCTATGCCTCTACCCATCCTGACCTCACATACATCAACAGCACCACAACAATATTATTGTTCAATATTAATCATGTCTCTTCATCTTGTGATTGCTTGACACATTCTTCTAAGGTTCCAAACAAGTAAACAATGTCACCCATGCCAACCAAAAGCAATGTAGAGTGTTGATCAGCAAGAGGTGAGTGAATACTGCATTGGGGATGATTACTCAAACTTGTAGATAGCCTTTTTACATCAAGTTAGAGAGTTTTTACCTGCTAGACTAGAGTGTACCCCAAGTTACTGTAGTTACAGTTTTATAACTCATTTGATGTCATGGGTCCTATCTCCTATCCATCCTACATGATCCATTTATGATCAAGCCCATTACTGCAAGGAAGTGAGGTAAAACATCATTCTCTGGCAAAAAAGGAAGCTCAGCCATGTGGAAGTTTCTGGTGAGACGAACTGACAATAAACAACAATCAGTGATGACTTTTCCAATTTGCTTTCTCAACTGATGATCTTTCACAACAATGTGATGACTTGTGTGACAACTGTTGAAGACCTGTGGATAATCCTATCAACACATGGTGACAACCCATCGATAACCCTAAGGCCAGTCACTACGGAGTTCAGCCAAATGTTTTTTGTGTGTTTGGTCTTATGTTTGATCCAAAACTCAGTCACTATGGAGGTTTGGTCATG
>JALLPD010000255.1:0-18170 GCA_036940065.1 Cyclotella cf. meneghiniana
TGTTACGTACTACTTTTGAACATCGAACACAGGACAATTCGGAGACTTCTAACACCTATAACCCTATTTTGCTCTGATAGCTTGTTTTATAGGCCATGAGAGCAAAATAGGCCATCAGAGCAGTCTGCATCAATGTGTATTATTTCTACGTAGAAGTGGTCATCATCGGAGCATAAACATTGTATCCGATAACCCTCTCCGATAGCTTATTTTATACGCTATCCGAGCACAAAGACCTTTCTTATTTTTAAAAATTCAATCATGCTGGGGTGCATGGCCAACTGCCACTCAACCTGCACAGTGCAAATCAAATCATTGATCTCTCAGCAAATGTGGTATAAATCCAAGATGGCATCAGCTGCACACCAAGTGGGGCAAAACTCTCAACTGATTTGGTATTTATAGTTTATATATGTATATATTAAATACTATATCTTGCATGTATTATTTGCTTATCTGTGCAATGCTCTGATGGCTTATAATTTACTGCATTTCCCTTGCCCTCAATGCTGAACCCACGACTATTCATTGAAATGCATTCTTCATAGGTCTGTTGAACCTACAAATTGATCCTTTCATATGCTCATTTTGTGGAAGAGGGTTGGGGATTTGCAAGGAGGAAGTATTCCATGAGTGGCATTGCATGATGCGGCCACTGGAAGATAGTTACTTTGGTGGCAGTCTGTGATGGCTGGGATGCATGGGAGTGGCTATCAGGAAAGCTGTGAGTTCAGATGTTGCCATCTCTGGAAGATGCAACAATGCACCAATTCTAAGCATTAGTTAACATTATTACATTTTAAGTATTTACTATTAATCAGTTTCTTTTATTGAATGAAAAACTAAATTAGTTTACATCATTAAACATTTAAATGTATCCTCCTGGCACAGAGAACAAACAAGCAGCGAGTTCATGTGGTGTCGTACCTGGCAGACACAACAATACACCAGAGCAGCTCGATGTCCTCATCAACAGCAGTGTATTGCCGCAATCAAATCTGTGCTTACCACACCTGTACCCATTGTTTGTCGCAATGGTGCCAAAACCTTGAACAAGCTGCTCTGGTGATTGGTTAGATGATGGGAATGAAAAAATACTATTATAATATGTAAGTCCACCAAAAAAGCAAGGTGATGTGCGGTGAGTTACACGACCATCAGCCATAAGTTTTGATCTAAGAGGAATTATGGGGAGCCCAGTATATGTTCATGTTGGTCATGAAATGGAGAATCTGTTCCAATTGATTTGGGCTAAAAAGAATGTTTAAGGGCCCAATAACAAAAATGTTCATAAAATCAGTAAGATTTTGTAAAGTTTGGCCTTCTCTAGTGTGTGGCCTACCTACCATAAATTTCAGTATTCCCATAGAGCAATAGTAACTTCAAAAATTGCAAGAATAATTTATGTACATTACTACAAATCCAATTTTTTGGCAGCTTCCATCAAATTTCCAATCTCTTGTTTTTTGTGAGAGAATTTCCCACCGATGCCTCACTCTCTCCATTTGTCTCTCATGGAGGTTGTCGTGTCAACCTCCTCTATCCTGAACAAGTCCGAGTCCGCTGCTTGCAATGTCAAGCTGGCAATGGGCATGACTTAACTGAATTTGTGGAGATGGCATCATTCTGAGCCACTGTTCTTGTTTGCTGTGGTGAGGTTTGTGATGCCCAAGATGGAAATATATTGTCACATTTTCTACATGATGACACTGTTTCTACCGTAAAAATTGGTGTGATAGCACACAAAATGTTCTGAGATTCAGTAAAATGTGGCTATCGCACTGTGTTTTCCGGAATATAAATCATTTGAAATGAAAAGCATTAAAAAAATAATGGTAGATACTACCAAACTTTCATCATTTTTGTTATGTCCCCTATTGTTCATGCCCATTTATGTTGGTATTAGGAGGTTTTCTACTGTCCAGCCCACTCACCACCCAGCTTTATGTTATGCTATATCTGGCAAATTCCCATCTCACTCAGCATCCCCAGCATTCCAAAACAAATAATTACGGTACCATTCTCTCCTCTTGATCATTGTGTAGGAATGATGTGTTCATCAAACATGTTGCAATGCTACTGATTGTCCTGAACAACAGTATGAGTCAGATTTGTTCTCTATGTGGATGATTTCAAAGAGATGCGCCAAAAATTTGGTTGCGATTCTGACATGATTATTTGCCATGCTTAATTGTGCATAATTTAAGTGCATGTTAACTCTAAAAATTTTGTAACTCATGTCACATCTTTTGTCCTTCATCTGTCTCAAGTAGTTTTGAAATGTTAAAAAGGGAATTTAATAAAAAGTATGAGTTTGGTGACAGGTCATACACTATCAAACACAAACAGATGGTTGCTTGGTTTCACGGTTGTTGAAGATTTATTGCATCTGGACATAACATTCTTGCTGTCTGCAACCATGTTAAAGTTGAATGTAGCCTTTTCTACAGATGGAATAAGCTCTTAAAAAGAGACTGATTAACAACTGCACATAAAAAGTTACCTGGACATCTCCACTCTCTACACAGAGGCAGGGCAAGTATCCTTGCTCCATAAGAGAATGAATTCTTGAGGTTTATTTTTGAATGACATGAGCAAGGAATCCAGGTGACCACAAAGATGGTCCAGCAGTTTGCCCAAAATATAATGCCCGCTGAACTTCATGGAAAAACGAGGAATGTCATTGCACAGGTAGTTCGGTGCTTTCTCCATCGCCTTGGTTTAATGCACCATATTTCCACACACACCACACAAAAATCCTGTTGCAACAGAGGCCACAACTACTGAATTGATGGATTCATGAGGTGAAAAGTTAAACAAGAATTGAGACCATGTTGTGAACATGGACCAGACTCCCATCCCCTTCAAATTTCACTCAAACTGCACATGGACAAAGGGAGGGTCATGCGCAATCCACATCATTGGGTCCACATCTGACAAGTAAAGGGCAATGCTGGCAGCAACTTGCACGATGAGTGACAAGATGCTGTCTCCACTCCTTATTTTCAAGGTGGTAGAAAAAGGCCAAATTGCACTGAAGGAACTGCTAACATTCCCAGAAATGGGATTTTATGCTGCACACTAAAATGCATGGATGGATGAAAGCATGATGTTGCTGCGGTTGGAAAAGTGTCTTGTGCCTTGGAAAAACACTCTTCCTGATGGCATGACACCACTCCAAATCTTAGACACTTTTTGCATCCACATGATGGGATCAATTGTTGAAAATCCAAAGCCTTGGCATAGAGGTCCAACATCTCCCTGGCGGGTGCACGTACTTATGTCAACACGTACTTATGTCAACTGATTGGTGTCGGTATCTAGGCCTATCAAGGCAGTATTGGCGGACATGTGGGAATATTGGTTGGAAATGGAGGTTGTGGAAAATGAGGGTGTTTTCCAAATTCAGACGTCATCTCACAAATTGGTTGCAAATTGGGTAGTTGAAGTGTACGGTATGCTGGATGAGGAAAAGTGCAAGAATGCATGGAGGAAAAAGGGATTTAAATGGGTTGTTGATAAATTTATTTATCATAATTTATCGTTTATTTTCAATTACATATTTTATTTTTAATAAAATTTGTCAATCTTAAATTAATTGAAGACTGCACAATTGTTCAATTTTCATTATTGCCAACTTTATCTTCATGTTTAACAATTTTGTTTAACAATTTCTGCGAGTGCATAGCTGCAGTTTCTGTGATAAAATGCACAACAGTACAAGTTTGGATGTTCAGGCATGAAAACCTCAAACAGCCTCACCACAACTCCATCAAGCATCTGGCCACATGTGTCAATTGCATGCTCCCTTGGTGTGAAACCCACATGACATCCATCATTTCTGTCACAAAGAACAAAATAAGCAGCAAGTTTATTCGGTGCCGTGGTTTGTTTTAAGCAAAGCAATACACCACAGCCACGCATTGGTCTTGCCAACAAAAGCGAGTATCCGCAACCAAAGCGGTGAACATTACATGTGCATCTGCTGTTGAATGCAATGATTTCAACAATTGGAATGACTCGTTCTGGTCATGGGAGCAAAGGAAACATCATTTTTGGTTGTGTAGCAGGACAAGATAATGCCTTACAATATGCCATACAATATGTAAGCCCAACAAAAAAGCAAGGTGATGTGTGGTGAGTAACGCAACAATCAGCCATAACTTTTGAACCAATGGGAACTATGGGAAGCCCAGCATATTGGCATGTTTGTCATGCACTATTCATAGTGCATTTAGGTTGAAAAAGAGAGGTTTCAAGGCTTGAAATGTATAATGTCCTGAAAATTGGTGAGATTTTGTAAAGTGTAGCTATGGCAACAATTTAGCTATTGCTCCAATTTTTACGGTAAGGTTCTTTTTGGTCCTTGGTGGAATATTTTGAAATCCCCAAAGGATATGATGGCATTTACTTCATCTACAATACCACTACAAGCAGTTTGAATGAATGTGCTTGGGTGCCATCATTTTGGATGTCAACCATCCAATCTTACTCTGTGCATTTAATACAGATTCATGGATGATGGAAAGAAACTTGGTGATATGATCTTAAATTTTTGAGACCAGAAAATTGATGAGTAATCATGAAGTTTGAATTCAGAGATTTATCCAACCTGGCTTTTACATTGGAAGAGGAGGTGGCATAAGATCATCTAAACTTGACAGAAATGTTTATAATCACAGGCAAGTCTTTTTCAGAAAGTGCCTTTTTCTTCATTATGCGGTTGGTTGGAGTCATCAACTGGAATAAATGAATAATTTCATTCATGTTTCTCTCAAGTGAGCTATTACACAAGGAACTTATGGTGTTCTCACGGCATCCTTTTTGAAGGTGCAATGATGGGGAACAGAATGCCAATGTTATGGATTTGGCAAAATCTGTCTCATGTTCCCATGGATCTGCTCTTGGTGCTGTAATCACAACATATCACCTCTTCATCTCAAGAGTGGTATTATTGTGGATATGGTATTATTGGTGAAGCCAAAGGCAGAGGATGTACTTGGATACCAAGACATAAGTAAGTGGACTATTTCACTTATGGACTCTATCCCCAGCAGCTGCAGATGCAGCAGAAAAATTATTGAATGACTGGCACAAAACGACAGTCACTTTCTATATTGTTATGTCATTCTTTGCATGATGACTTTTCAATGGAGAAGGCTGTTTCACAAAGCTACTGATTTTTTCAGCTACTCCAAGAGTTTATTTTTGACCATCTGACATGTTTATCCATTTGGGGTCATAAGAATTCTCCTTTTTCTTCGTCACAGCCCCTGGCACTTGGAAGACCCTCTCCACTGGTGGAAGTGGGGAGAGAGCATCATAGACTGTGAACATAAAGTATGCCCACTGCAAGACATATTTTGCAGAAACTGTGCAAGCTCCTAAGAGGGCTGACCAAGCTGTCACCATGTGGCATTGACAGTGTTACAAATGCCCAGGCCTAGGCCCTTTTTCTCTTGTTTTGGTGGATGAAGAAGAGATGAAAGGGACCAACAAACAGCTGAGGAAAAGTATAATGATGGTCCAAGTGCAGTGATCGTTTTCTGATGCAAGATTTGCAGGATATGTAATCTCACTGGATGGAAAGTGCAATTGCCGCTTGATGAAATGCCCCACATGTGCATGCACAGGGCCAATCTTGATGCATTTGCCAGCTGCCAAAGCTACCATGTGAGTCATTTGCATAATGTAGCAAACATGGTAGAGTGGGCAGATGCATTGATCAAGTCTCATGTCATGCTCAAACGCCTTGGAAACCCATGCCTTCAGAGAACTCAGTGGGGGTAAATGTAGCTGTCAACATGTTGTACCAGATTTTGGTCAGAAAGAGTAGCATGAACGTTTGTATCCAATGTGACACCATGATGAAGAAGACAGGAAGTGCCTACTCTTAATCATGGGGTTGAATGCTTGCCAGTGTTCTGGAATGTCCCTGCTTTACTAAGGTACAAGGAAGGCTGGAATGACTTCATGTCCTGCTCAATGGCAATAATTCACCGCATCACTTTTTGACACTCAGGATAGGATAGGGTATGATTCCAAGACACAGCTATTCCTGCATGTCACATGCATCCTCCTCATTCTCAAGATGATTACAAAAGATGCTCATCAAGGGAAGGCTTTGATTGCAAGGCTTTTCAAGGTGGGAGCTTTGATTGCCATATTTACATCTGGATCTTTGAGGGGTTATAAAGGCCTCTACTTGGATCTCATGGTAACTCAACCAAAGACTGAATGGATCAGTCCCTAAAAGCTTGAAGAGAACCATTTACAGCAGCTGAAGTTGACAACCTTCCATCAGTCTGCATTTATAGTTTGGGTCCATTTTAAAGGAGAAACAGAAGGAAAATAATGTTCTTTGTTTCAACACATTGATGTCAGATTGTTGGGTAAAGAAAAGTGTTAGTGGGTGTGAAGGCTGACAAGCATGCAGACAACATTTTTTGAACAAGACAAATCACCAACAAACCATGCAATACAACAAGTTTTGAGAATGTCTATGCGAGATACAAATGCAAAATTAAAAGTTCTATTCTCCAGATGATGATGTGACAATATCAGGATGAGTAGGACACCTTGAAAGACTGCAGCAAACACAGCTACTTAGGCAGATCTATTGTGGGAAATGCTTCTGTATAGAATGAATTGTTGGAGGGTGATGTAAAATATTAAGGGCATTTTACCCAAGGAAAACATGAGAGGAGTCATTATTCAGACACAAAGGCTCAAGTGTCAAACACTAGGAGGTATGCATGTGTACAGTAGGCTAGACACTTTGGACCAAGAAATGTATGGTATTGGGTTAAGCAACTGATGCACTCATTTTCTGCTGGTGAGGTGATTGGTTCAGGAGTTGGTATGTTGGTGATTGTGTATGAGTTTTTGTTTAGTTCCTTATCTCTGTCCATAAATCTGGAGGCAATTACCTCAAGTAGCTGTGCATTGACCACTCTCTTGAAAATTTCTTTTGGGGCCAATTGATTTTTGCAAGAAAAATCAAAGCTCTTAAAAGTGTGTTTATGCTGGCACCAGCTTTTACTCATGTATCATGCTTTTCTGTTTCAAGACAATCAGATTGAACTTTGTAAAAATCCTCCCTCTTGCTGTTGACTTCATTGCTGTATTTTTCTCAGTGCACACATATTTAACTCTGAGTATGACTTTATTTTATCAAGCTGAGTTTCCCACATGGTTGGTATGCTATGTATGCCCATAACTTCCACCCCAGCTAAGATGACAGACAAGAGCACAGAGACCAAACTGGAATTATACTGGCTATGATGGGGTAAACAGGTGTCTGGTCTGCAAGGCAAGGCCAGACCAAGTATCTTAGTGAAAAAAATAATAGCAATGATGGTAAGAAATGTTTTTATGTGCACTCACAGAACAAAGTGCAAGCTCTTGGTTTGGGTTTGCCCCAAAGAGGCAAAAAATCCTGGACACAAGTGGATAATACCGGTGCTCGCATCATCATGGTTGAGTGCTTATTTTGGCTGCTGAGCATAAATTGTGGATGGAATCTCTCTTTGATAAGAAAGAGCAGTTGTTTGATGTCCATCTCATCCTTTTTGTTCTCATTCTCCATCCCTTGTGGTTGTTTATGAGACCCTGGTTCTTTTCAAGACTCCATTTAAAAATGGATGTTTCTTCTCTTGGTCTAAATCTGGAGGCCATTACCTCAAGTAGCTCTGCACAGAGACCAAGATTTTTGAAATCTCTTTTGGGGCCAATAGGGTCTAGCAAGAAAAGTAGAAGCTCTCAAAAGAGTGTATGTGCCTACACCAGCTTATCTCATGTCATGCTTATCTTTTTCAAGACAAGCAAATCGAACTTTGCAGACACTACTCTCCCTCTTGATATTGACTCCATTGCTGTATCTTTGTGTCAGTTTTGGAGTACAAATATTAAACTCTATGTATTGCTTATTTTGCTAAGTTGAGTTTTGCACAAGGTTATTGTGCTCTGTATTCCTTGTCTAACATATAGGTCTATGCTCTCTCTTTTAAAAATGCGTGCAACTGTTGCTCATCATGTTGCTACCAATATCAGTTTGAATTATATTTTAGCAAATTTGACTTGCCCCGTCCTGGTGTCTGAGTCTTACCTTCCCACAAATCTACATTCAATCTAGTCTCTTTCTTTTGTCAGCATGTTATTTTTAGTGAGTTTTTTGGTGACAATTAGTTTGTTATGCTATTTTGTAATTCAAGTTTTCAATTCAACATCAAGCATTATCTCATGCCAATAATCATGTAAGTCCCACCACAAATGCTTACACCTTTTCAAGGATATAAAGAACAACTTGTTGTGAACTAAATTCAAAGTCCAACTTAAAACTTGCTTTGTGAGAAAAACAATTTTGTAATGGGGACACCTGGAATTCTACATTCATTAATAATGCTTTGTTCAAAATCATATCAAACACAGATAAAGGCATACAAGCAAGCAGAAGCAGTAGCAGTAGCTCTCCAGACAAGGGAGCAACATGAACATGTTCAGGACAATCAAATATAATTTGAATGATTAGAAATGAAATTTAAAAGTTTAACTGTTGATGAGACTCTCATGACCTCCTCTAACACAGGATCTTACCTTTTTGTATGTTCAATCGGTGCTTTGTAGAAACAGTAAAACTACATTTCAATGTTGTAAAATTATCAGTTACTGTGCATGAAGTATTCATGTGATGAAATAAGGCATAATTTAAATATTTATGAGTTAAGTAAACAGTATCATACTACATCATATTGTTGTTTCAAACCTTGTGTAGTGCAGCAAGTTGTGCAGGAAACAATCCAGACAGAGGATCTAGAATTATCTGCAGTGCACTAAATGTTGTGTGTAACTCACATTTTGGACCTGCCAAAATAAAAATATCTTAAACACAACATGTGTGATGGCTGCATCAGGTAGGCAATGCCTGAATGATTTTTCACTTTCATAAATATTACATTTCATGTTATAAAACACCACATCAACAATTGTATCTCCAGATCATCTTTGTAAAAATCCATGATGGTTAGTACAAAGGTAAAAGTATCAGTTGTTCCATTAAAGTAGGTATAAACAGGGCATAGACACAAAAACATGACCTTACCCCAATAGATATGCACTCCAGAAAAGATACCATTTGCAGCTAATCCTTAAACAACCATTGTTCTAAAAGCAGAAAAGAAAATACCCCCTGATGATCTAGAAGAAAAGGCACTTACAAGATACCATGGTGCTATCTTTTTGACAGAATATCACTATACCACATGTGGGACAATGATATGGATTCCTGCACTTTTGTGCAGCTATAGAAAAAGGAAAACAAAAGCAGCAATTGCGTATCTACTTTTGGAAGAGATGATGATAGACTCCATGTGTGCATTGTCATAATAAATTTAAATCTGCATGTTTCCTCTTTTGATTCTCTCCAAGTAGAGTGACTAGGTATTCAGGTCCATGAGTGTTATAACTCCCCAGGTGTTCTTTCTAAGGCTCATTTCACTAGAACACTAAATATTTCAGGTTCAGCTGTTCACTATGTACTGTGGGACCAGACACCAAGGTGAGCACCACCACATATCAAGGCTCTCCCATTGACTGGCAGACAGTTGAAAAATAATTTTTCAAGAAACAAGTACTACCACCACTGTGAGCCACCTTGTCAATTTTTTTCTCCAGCCTCCAAGAGTTAATTCAAGAATCATTCCTTCAAGAAGCTCTTTCTAGGTTCAAAACTAGGATAAGTACCACAAACCATGTCTTTCATGAAATCAGCTCCAGAAGAGCTTAAGTGGGTTGAATGTGAGCATGGCATTGGATGAAAGAATTCCCCTTATGCTATATTCCCAATCAGGATCTCATTCATGTTTCCCCAAGAAGAACCAAAAGACCACGTATGTTAAATTGACTCTACCCAACACTGGCAAAGAGCTCAAAGTGGTAGTGTGAGCATTGGTGACTCTCAATCAGCCTCAATTCATGCATGCAGGCAAATAGGGATCAAGAGGAGTTTTTCTTACTCCAAAAAGGGTGTTACAGCCACAATTCTTGATGTAGAGATTACAAAAGGGAGTTGCAAGTATACAGCTCTGAGAAGAAGAAGTCTCTAGAACAATGCAGAACTCAACACAAACCCCCCCCCAGTGCTATTAAATCAAAAGTGACTGAAGAGGAGCACAAGATGGAGTCAATTGACTCCCATATCTCCAAGAACCCAAGAAAATGGGCTTGAGTGAAAGACATTGTGTGCTCTGCAAGCATGGGAGCCGCACAAAAGACACAGTATGCAACAAAGATAGTACTCCTATCAACAGGAATGGAGATACAGGCAAGCCCTATTTGAAAGAAAAGGGACGCAACAGCGCAAGTTTTGCTTGAATTGTCCTGGCCAAGATTAAGAAAGTACTCCACAAGCAGTTGCACAAGTGTAAGAATGTTGTGCTAACAACTCTGAAAGTGACGATGACCCCAACTATAGTTCCTGAAGTCATGGGTCAGATAGCAGTGGGGAATTACATACATGTAAGAAATGCAAACTAAGTGATTCAATCAAAAATTACTTACCCCAGTCTGAGTATAGCTGTCCCAGGAACTAAAATCAAATTGACTAATAAAAATAATTTTGATGTCATGAAAGATGAAAAATTAAAAAATCTAATAGAAAAAACAAGTATGAATTAAAAATTAAAAATAATCATTTGTGATAATGACAAATTCAATAAAGTCTTGAAGCAAAGAAATTAGCACTCATAGAACGAGCACCATTGAGGAAACTGCAAGTCCTCCTAACAACAACTTCAGTCCCAAAGATCCCCAAAAAGGTGCAAAAGGCAATAACTACACAAACAACAACAACCACCTTGGTGTTATGGCTGTAATGGAACCAGCAACTGACAGACAATTCACCGGAGTAAACAAACTGTTGTACCCATGATTATGGCCGTTTTTGTATACAGGAGGAAGTATATTTTAGATATCAGAAAGGGCCTAGATAAAGCATGGTGCATACATAGCTGCAGCAGATTGGTGTAACCTACACACGGATCAGTAGCATGGTACGTACTAGATATGTACAGGGTTCATCTTGCAAATTACCTTTCTATTTGTAAATCGATTTCAAGTAATACATATCGCTGTGGATAGAAGATAAAGGTAACACTTTTGAATATTGGCTGCAATCTCTGAGACAGCTGTGGTGTGGACATGCTGCTCCTGGAACAACATCCACGCCGAGACAAGAACAAGTTGAGTCTATTTATTTTTAAATCAACCTCAAAATTTCCAATCATTCATCTCCTTTTCTCAATGCCAACTTCAACTATAGGTCACTATAATCATAGCCCAATGCAGTCACCACCAGTCCCACCTTCAAGGACATCCTCAAAGATTTGGCTCCTTCCGCCTCTGCATCCAAGAAGAGCAAGCTTCATTTGACAATCTCTGCTTGAGAGAGCTACAACACTCTGCATGTGCAATCCACAAGAGTGTTTGCAATGTTCTCCACAAGTCATGACAGCACTTGCAATGATCCTGCAAGTTGCAAAAGGGTTTGCAATCATTCTGCAATCTGTGAAAGCATTTGCAATGATACCGCGATCCGCAAATGCAATTGTGATGATTCAGCAAGTCACAAAAGCACTTGCGATGATTCCATCAAGCCACAAGATCAGTCATGATGATTCCACAAATCACAAAAAGTGATATGATGATCCCACAATTTGCAAAGGCAATAACAAGGATTTCATGAGTAGCTAAAGCAATTGCAATGGTACCACAAGTCATAAGAAATGATCACAATGATACCACAAATCATGAGAGTGATCACAATGAATGATCTATGAATGCAATTGTGATGATACAGCAATTTGCAAAAAACAGTTGCAATGTTTCCCATGAGCCATAAAAAGCAATCATGATGATTCTGCAAATTGGGAGATTGATTGCAATGATTCTGTGAATTGCGAGCATGATTCCACAAATCGTGAGAGCAATTGCTATGGTTCCAAGATTCATGAATGTGATCAAAATGATACTGTGATTTTCAAAAAGCAATTGCAATGTGTCCCATGAGTTTTAAAAAAATGATAGCAATGATACCGTGAATTTCAAGAGCAATTGCAACCATTGTACAAACCACCAAAGAAATAGCTATGATGAGATAATCAGCAAATGCAATCGTGATGATTCTGCGATCTGCAAAAGCAATCACAATGTTTCTGCAAGTTGAGAATGCAACCACAATGATACCGCAAATTGCAATAGCAATTGCCATAATGCCACACATCTCAAAAGTGTTTGTGCTTGATGATACTATGAATCACAATAGCAATTGTGATGATGTCGTGCATTGCAAAAGCATTTGCAGTTGATGATCCTGCAAATTGCAAAAGCAACTGCAATGATACTGTGATTCTGCATGAGCAATTGTGATTCTGCCGTGAGTCTGTTGCTGCAAGTTGCAAGAGCAATTGTGATGGAGCCATGAGTTGCAAGAGATGCAATTGCAAAATATGATGAAAGTCGTAGGAGCAACTGCAAGACAAAGCTGGATGTTGCAACAACAGCAGTCATTAAAAAAGTCAACTGCAATGTTACTCACAGATGCAAATTGTGTTCAACAAAAACTTGACATCAATCTATTTTTGACTTTTAGCTGTTGAAAACCAGGTTTCCTAGCCCTGTACATTTATTTCCCAAGAAAGAAAAAAATGATACTATGGGTACATACAACAAACAACATATTGTTTTTGTTGTGTTCAATTGTGAATGTCTTGAGTTTCATACAAACTGATGACAAGCGTAAAAATATTCAATCTCCTGAGTGGAATTGATGAATAGGTTTTAAACTTGGCACCTGACATTATTTGTCACAATGGGTTTTGAGAATAGCTCCCCACCTTTGCGCAGCAAACATAAAATACTTGATTTGCCAACCAAATAAGCTTTACTCAACACCGGCTGAATTGAGAAGTGAAACAAGGTTTTGCTCATTACGGAAAAATTATTATCTAGCAAAAATAATGTTTTGCAGATAAAAAGATACTTTGATGTACTCTCCCACTTCTATCAAGCAAATGACTGTTTTGTGGTTCCCACAACCAATTATTGCCCTAATGGTTTGCTATCATCAACCGATGGTTGAGCTATTTCTTACAAGGCTTGTTCTCTCTCTCTCACCACAGTTGTCTCTACAACTGCTGTTCCTCATGATGAACCTTTGAGTACCTCAAACAAGCATGTTCTTGACCAGAAATGCTGATGTATGGTCCTTACAGCTGTGACTACATGGTACACTGACCTTCTCAAATGGATAATTTTCCTCTCTTGCCCCCTCAGCCATTGTGAAGAAACCATAGTGCTTGAGCTATGCTTGCAACAATAAGACTAAATGCAGCAACAACAAAAAAGAACCATTTTTTGCTCCCATGTGCTATTGCTATGCATATGACATGCATAGAGACTTATTAATAAAAATCTTGCTTTCAATCAAGCAAGTTAGACAAGCATAGTTACAATTAACAGTTGCAACTCTGGCAATTATATACTAAGACACAACTGTGCATGAATCTTCCTCCACAAAATCTCCCTAAAAAAGGTGATGAACAGCCATTGCAACTGCATACATGCCACACAGATGATCATGATCTTGGGGTTGCTTTCCTGATTTGCTAATATCACTTATCATGCCACTAGATTGTAGTAGGCCCCTGCAACCACTACTGTGACTGTCATTTTTTTGATGAAAGCACATGCAGAGACATGCACGCAGTAATGAGTATTGTGAGATGACTCAAATCATGTGTTAACTGCTGACCTTAAAGACATTTCACATTCAGACCTTGCATGTGCATCATGCCTATTTAGCAACCATGTCTAAGGGACAAAGGATCCAGGGACAATAAGTTTTGAAGAATGCATGCGTCCAACAAAAGTTGGGAGTAGGAACAGATGATCCTTCCACACTATTGTCTGCAATGACAACAATATTAATCTTATGATTATGTCATGTTCTGGGAGGTCCAAACGTGCTAATAATTGCAAAATGTCTGTTGTAATGTTAAAACCTTTCCACTTACTCCAGAGAAGATAATTCACAAGAAAAGACTTGTAACCGAGGTCTTTGGGAGTTTTTTAGCTTGTGTCATATTCTCCACCTCATCATTTCAAGGAAAAGAAAGGCGGAGTTTTTAGACAATACCCTATTTGTTCGATTCATGACAGAGTGAGACTTGCCATGGAGGGGAAGAGTGTTGCACCCATTCTTATGGACCTATTGTATACAGGAGGAAGTACATTTTAGGTATCAGAAAGGGCCTAGATAAAGTTTGGTAAGTACATAGCTACAGCAGATTGTTGTAGCCTACATACAGATCACTAGCATGGTATGTACTAGATATGTACAGGGTTTATTTTGCCACCTACTTATCATGAAGTGATTGCATTTTATATATATCAATGTGGATGGAAGATAAAGGTAATCCTTTTCGAGATTGGCTACAACCTCTGAGACAGCTGTGGTGTGGACATGCTCCTCCTGGAACAACATCCATGCCAAGACAAGAACAAGTTCAGGCACCAATTAACTTTCATTAATTTTTTAATTAACCTCCAATTCTCTTATCATTAATCTCCTTTTTAATGCCTACTTCAACCGTAGGTCACAAACAACCTCTGAGGAGTCATCCCAGTATCAAAATAACTCTGGGTCCAACTGAGACCTTTACTTCTTACCAAAAGAAAAAGACCAACCCTTTCCTTACCTGATTAGGCAGGTACCAAAGTCTTGGCAAACATCAAATGGGAACATCCTAACAACTGGAAGGGGAAATTCAGAGTAAATTTCTTTGACTAATTTCATACAGTCAGTTATTGTACAATATCACAAGGATGTCATAAACAAACCAGGGTTTGACCTCATTTTTGGTAGTAACACCATGAAAGGTTAGGAATTGTCTTGGACTTTTGGACAAAAGAAATAACACTTGATAAAATCTCAAAGCCAATGAAAGTTATCAATATACTAACAACAAAAGCTCAAATTGAGAAGTCCTGGACTACTAACAACATCATCCATCAAGACATGTCAAAAGAACTTCAGAGCACACATGAGGCCACTAAGCACCTCATCAAAATTGTAGATGCCAAATATGAAAAGATGGATCGTAGACCAATTGTGGAAGATGATTGCAAACCCAGAACAATCATCACTACTGGAGCTCCTGCAAGAATTTGAGGAGCTGTTCCACAGGGCACTGCATGGCTGATGGTCAGCTGGTCTCTCTCCAATTAAAGGAAGGAGCAAGGCCATACCATGGCCAGCCTTTTCCAATACCCAAAAAGCACTTGCAAGACTATGTGACTTGGGAGTAGTAATGTGGCAAGCAGATTCTGAATGGCTTTGTCAACCTTTATAGTACCAAAAGAGGACAACACTGTACAAGTTGTCATGATTTCAGGGAGTCAGCAAACAGATTGTGAGAACCATTCCCGATACCCCAAATCAGCATGGTTTTGCAAGAACTAAATGTGGACTATTTGACTATAGACTGGATCCAGTTCTGTTTAAAATATACACCATTACCTTACCATGGAGTAAATATTCTGATGTGTGACTACCAATAGGTATTGCATGTTCTCTCAAGTCTTCCAGGCCAAGATGTCTGAGCTAATGGCACCCCTTGAGTTTGTGTGAACTATATTGATATCGTACTATACATCACCAAGGGCAGACTAGACGACATAAGGTTGAGAGATGTGGGCTTGAAATCAATGCATGAAGGTCTTTTTTGTGTGCCACGGAGACAAAATATCTATGGCATATCTTATCAAGAGATGGTATCAAACCACATCCAAAGAAGGTGCAGACAATCCTTGCATCAACACCACCACAGACTGTGAAACAACACAGTAAAGTCCCGGGCATGGATCAGCACTCCAGAGACATCTGAGCAAGACACTGTGAAATGCTTGCACCACTAACCAACCTTGTTGGTGAGAGTGGATACACCAAAGTCACAAGAACAACTGAACCATGAAAAAACCATGGCATTGGGATGCTGTGCACCAGCAAGCATTCAACAATGTAAAGGCAACAATCACTCAAGATGTTACCTTTGTCCTACCCATGCATAGAGACCCTTTTGTATACAAGGGTAAGTATGTATCAAACAGACTGATAATCTGTGCATACGGGACTAGCTGGCAGCCAATGGCTTCCAGCTACATACGGTGCAGTAGCTGAGTATGAACATAGTACTGAGTCCTATACAGGACCTTCTTACTAAAAGAGGCCATGTCAGTCTAGCTGTGTGGCTATGAGAACGGAGTATGCACTTGGAGTAGCACCTTTTGTTGGTTACCTGTCCAAGTCATGTGCAAATATGCTGTAGGCTGGTATGTCTGTGGTATGTGAGAAGCATGTGTAGTATGTATCCTAAGTTATGAATTCCGATTTTTGGTTACTGTAAAAGTCCAGAATCACAATGCATTACTGGTTCCGGACCAGAATTTTGGGACTCATAACCAGAAGCAAAAAAATCCCTTATCTATGTACGATCTAGGTGATGTCATATAACTATGACTCCTACTCTTTGGTCTAGACAGTAATATTACTGTGGTTCTAGCAGTGATCTGAATTCCGACGGTAATCTATTAGAAACTTAATGCGACTAATAGAAATTTACAATTGACAAGTTTGCAAACAGTAATAATTAAGCAGTATTATTATGGTATTGATACAGTCATTTTTGAGTAATATTCCAATAATGTAACAGTCATATCAGTTATCTAATAAATTGCATTAATTTTTAAACCAAACAAGGAGTAAGTTTTGGCTGGATGAATAAAAAATACATTCTATTAGATGTGGAAAAATTTCAGATACTCTAAGGAGTGAGGATGGGAGGGTAAATTGGAAAAAGGTAAGTGAGAAAACTAGTGAATGGAGAGGAAAACTAAAAACAAAGACAATCTCACCATCGCTTGCTCCTGCGGGTGATTCTCAAGGTGGGATGGCAGTGTGCCATGAAGGGAAAGCACTTAATTAAAAAGAGGAGATGAGTTTTCTTGGGAATGGTGAAAAATAAACTAAAATAAAAATGAACAACTCACTATTGCTGCCTTCTCTTTGCAAGTGGCAGATGGTGACGGTGGGTGATTGTTCCCTTTGTGGACTGAGGGAGGGGGAGCAATGCCATGGACAGATACCAATTTAATTGAAAAAAATTCTGTGAAAAATCTTGGTAATGGAGAAAAATGAAATAAAAAACACAAACAAACTCACCATCCCTGCCTTCTTTTTACAAGTAGTGAACAGTGGTGGTGGGTGATTACTCCCTTTTTGGACTGCGGGAGGGAGGGCGGCACTGTGGATGGTAGCAATTGAATTGAAAAATCTGGGGGTGAGATGTCTTGGGAATGGAGAAAAATGAAATAAAAAACACAACAAACTCACCATCCCTGCCTTCTCTTTGCAAATGGCAAGTGACTAACAGTGCCAGGGGGTGATTGTTCCCTTTCTTGACTGAGGGAGGAAGGGCAATGCCATGGATGGATAGCAATTGAATTGAAAAAACTGGGGATGAGAATACTTGGGAATGATGAAAAATCAAACAAATAATACAAACAAACTCACCATTGCTGCCTTCTCTTTGTGAGTGGCAAGTGGCAAACAGTGGCAGGGGGCAATTGTTCCCTTTGTGGACTGAGGGAGGAAGGGTGGCACTGTGGACAGACAGCAATTGAATTGAAAAATGCAGGGGGTTAGAAATCTTGGGAATATAAAAAAGAAAACACAAAAAACACAAACAGATTCACTGTAGCTGCCTTCTCTTTGCGAGTGGTGAGTGGCAGACGGTGGCAGCGGGCAATTGTTCCCTTTGTGGAGGGGAGGGAGGGCAGTGCCATGGACAGACAACAGTTGAATTGAAAAAACTGGGGGTGAGAATACATGGGAATGCTGAAAAATCAAACAAAATAATACAAACAAACTCACCACAGTGGCAGAGGGTGGTTGTTCCCTTTGTGGACGGATGGAGGGAGGGTGGTGCTGTAGATGGACAGCAATTGAATTGAAAAATGAGGGGTGAGAAATCTTGGGATTATTAAAAAGCAAATACAAAAACACAAACAAACTCACCATTGCTGCCTTCTCTTTGTGAGTGGCAAGTGGCAGATGG
>JALLPD010000256.1:0-12352 GCA_036940065.1 Cyclotella cf. meneghiniana
ATATGTTTTCTTTCTCAGAAAATATATCCAAAAATGTGTGGTTTCTCAGAAACATTATCCAATGATACATATCCAAGACTCCTTCTGCGGCACATATGTTCTTTTTACTAGTTGCAAGCATGGAGGTTCTGGAAGACCGTGCTTTCAACACAAGCTGTAGAAATAAGCTCATAATCTCTAATTTCAACTTCAAAATCCTTACTAGTTTTAATGGCTTACGACAAGTATCTGCAGCAATCAGGAAGCACTGGTTTTTAATACATCAAGTATCTTTGCATGATTTTCTGAATCCAATAGTTAACACGGAGATTATCTGTTGCCATTTCTGTTACAAGTAGTCTCCCCCTTCTTTGGTCAATGAACATTCCATATTATTAGGGGTATCGAAATATTTGCCACTGAACATGATGGTTTCATCATTTTTTATTGATGCTCACTAGACTACACATTTGGCATCATGTTTGTACTTAAGAGACAATGTCATCACTTCTCATCTGCATAATCTGGGAATTTCCCAGTTAATAAATGTAATGATGCTAAAAATAAGAGGTACATAGAAAAATGTCAGAATACGCAATTTAAACATGTCCTACATGCAATACATTAATAGAAGTTTGTTGGACTTTTACTTGCAGCTACCCTGACCCTGCACATGCATTGTATCTCCATCATAAGAAGCAACCCCAATGTGAATTTTTTGTTAGCCATCACTTGCCATGCTACTGACTGCATAAACTGGGAAACAGAAAAGAGCAAATACAGACCAACATCCTACAACATTAAAATGAAACACGTTGCAATCAACTAAACTCTCCAATCAAAGATTAAAAGTCAGGATAGTTTGACACATTCAAGGAAGGCTGGATGGCAACATCATAATCCAGCTCAAGAAGGTAGGCAAGACAAGCATAAATTTTGAAAGATGAAGAGTCTGTTGTTTCAGGCTTGATTTTATATGATTGAGGTTGTCATTGTTGAGCAAGAGAATGTCTCCATTGTCATACCCTTTGTCTAGAGCTAATGCAACATAACTGTTTGGATCAAAACCGTCAGCAACATATTGCATAAATGACTGGAATACACCTTGCTTGTCTTTTGTAGTTTGGTTCCACCCTTCTTGCAAAAGATATACAAAGTAGAAGCTGCTGCTTGCATTTTACTCTTCTGATTTCTTTTTATGCTCTTGATGCCTAATAATGACACTGCATCCTGTAACACAAGCGTGTGCCTAATTTTTCTAACACATGGATCAAATCCTACAGCAACATATTGCATAAGTGACTGGAATACACCTTGCTTGTCTCTTGTAGTTTGGTATCCCACTTCTTGCAATGGATATACAAAGTAGAAGCTGTTGCTTGCATTTTACACTTTTGATTTCTTTTCATGCTCTTGGTGCCTAACAATGAAACTGCATCCCATAACACAATCATGTGCCTAATATTTTCAACAATGCAGAATACCTCCACTTTGTTTGGTCAATCAAATCACTTGCATAAAAACCATGAAGAATGTTTCCTCTCATTGCAGCCTTAGTAGTCAACTAAGGAAAGGTTGAAATAAAATCAATGAGTGAAATTTTCTTCTTTGCATTCAGGTTCAATCTCTTTAAAGACTGTGACACTCATCTTCATAGGATGTTGAGATGGATAAGAGTTAGTGATGGTAAGCTTTTTATTTTGTTAATAGTTGGATATATTGGCGACATGTTGGCTCATGTTGCCGCAATGCTGGCAATGTTGGCTGAAAATCAGCCAATGTCTCCATTTTGCTGACATCAAGACTGGATTCATGGCTGGGTCATGAGTTGGCTTTTGTGTTGCCGCACAACTGCCAAGCCATATCCACAACTCATTGCATCATTACTCTGATGGAGGAAGCAGTCAGTTTCAAAGAAAAATGGGTATTTATATTTGCATATTAATGTACATGATACCCTTATCACAATTTCTTGCATCATATTATGCCATTGTGGTGTGATTTTCTGCAAATATTTTCTATTTTTTTGTCCAAAAGAATCAGTAGCCATGTTGGCTGACATTGTGCTGATATGACATGCTGTGTTGTTTGGCATGGTCCAGCTGACAGAGTTTGATAACATATTGGCCCAACATTACCCAAAAAATTTGCAACAAGTTGGCATGTTGGCAGCTAAAACGTCACTTGGGGGGGGGTCGTTGACACAACACAAGGACAACATTTCTGAGTAGAATTTTGTTTCTTGAATATTACAAGCACTTTTGATAAATCTGGCTGAATTAAATATATGGGTTTACCTTTGTCATGATTTTTGAGCTGATACAAGAAGGATTAGGTATTTCATTCAGTCATGTGTTTTATGGCAGCCCTATTTTCATGTGCTAACAGAACTTTCAATGCTTTGGACATTTTGTAGTGATATCAATTCACTGGGATTGCAAGTAATGGAGGCATCATATTATTGTAGTGACATCATGGCATGTTCTCTCTGTGATGGTCAGTTGTAATTGCTTATGTAACAATTGTATATTTTCTACACTTCTGTAATTGCCTTCTTTAATCTTCTGCTCAATTGTATTATTTGTTTCTTCCTTCATGTCAATCACAGATCGCATTGACCTAACCAATCAGAGCAATATTTTTCCCTGTCTCATTCATGACCTCAGCTACTTTTGTTATGGTACATAGACTGGAAATTTCATCCTAACTCCTTTGCAAAGAGTCTGATACAGAATTCTTTAAGCTGCACCATGCTTTATACACTTGCCCAGTAAACATCGTTTTATCCTTCTTGTTACCACATTATGGTTTGTTTAGTTTGAAGTTCCTTTTGTTATATAGCCTTTGTAATATTTTTGGTTCTGTAATCACATCTCCTTTGCAAAGAGTTTGTTCCCTCTTAAACGGAGACACGCTCATTTAGTAGGATGATTTGATATCTGTCCAGTTAACAACTTTTTATATGTCTTGGTTACCACCTTGCTGGTTTGTTCAGTTCCAAGCTACGTTTGAATGGCACATGGAACTACCTTTGTCATATATTTGGTAATGGCATCCCAATTTCTTTGCAAAGAGTATTTCTATTTTTAATTTATATACTAAGTCTTTTAGTTCTGATGCAATATTCTTTAAGTGGTGCAATACTTTGTCTACCTGCCTTGCCAACTGCTTTTACCTGTCTTGATTACCACATTGATGGTTTGTTCAGCTTGAAACTATTTTTCTTATGGCACATAAAATAACATTTGTAATATTTTTGGTCATGCCATCCCATCTCCTTTGCAAAGAGTTTCCTCTCTATAAAATGGAGACACACTCATTTAGTTCTGATGCAATATTCTTAAAGTGGTGAGATGCTATGATACCTAGCTCGCCAACAACTTTTTATCGTCTTGGTTACCACAGTGATGGTTTGTTCAGTTTGATTCAAATTATTTTGGTTGACATATGACATGAGTTGATCTGAAAACAGCTTGGACAGATTGTGGTACGCTGCCTAGGTATTTGGTCTTTCAGTTGATGATGATACATATAGAATAATTGTTAAGAATATACATGCACTTTTTTAACATACATCTGCTTTGATTCAATGAAGCTCTTGGGACTATCTAAATACTTTCTTCTTTCTGTCACAAGCATCTTGCTGACAAGAACATCAAAACTACCTTTAATATAGAAAATTTAATGTATAAGCAAATATAATTCAAATGAAGATTAAAGCACTAAAGGTTATTTTTGTGATCATGTGATAATCAGACGAGAAGTTAGAGTTGACCGCACCAAAAATTCCCAGTTTTTGCACATCCCAGTATATTTGGTCTGTATCTTGTTGTGTGGTAAATACATTTAAACAGGAGGGACATTTTGTCCCCTATTTGGAAATACTTACTCTTATGTGGCATATTCATTGTAGCATTGGAATTTTTGCTGAATACCAGAACAGGGGAAGAATACATTAATATTAGTATGTAATTACTTGTAATGTTAAAAATTATATAAAAGATTCTTTCTGCAAATTTCTGCAAATTTCTGCAATGATTTCTTTTCTCAAAGGGTTGAAGTTTTTAATGTCATGGAGTGATAATGGAAAAAACATGAATTTTTCCACGATAATATATAAAAAACACAAAGGAATTGATCACAAAAGTAGAAACATAACGGACTTGTCTCCCACCTTTCTGGAAGTAGGGATATGTCTTAAAAAATATTTCTAAGAATAATTCTAGGGAGTATCTTTCCAACACATTTCATGTGCAAATGGGGTCTACTTTTTGTAGCAAAAATGACTACAGAGAATCTCAGTGTCCATCAACGTTTCAACAAGAAACAAGCATAGCAAGTGGTGGCATGAACTATAACCAAATGTAAAATTGACATTGGCCAATTGTGTTGTGCACTCAGGCACCTCATTAACATTACCCACCTGTGAAGGTTTGAACTTAGTACCTTCTCATGGTGACCCCCAGGTTCCAAGTTGGAGCAGAATCTGCGGCAATCAGGAAGCACTGGTTTTTGAATATATCAAGTATCTATGAATTATTTTTTAAAACCAATAATTGATACAGAGATTATCTGTTGCCATTTCAGTTGAATGTAGTCTCCCCCTTCTTTGATCAATGAAAGATCCATATTATTAAGGGTAGTCAACTTTTTGCCACTGACCCTGATGGCTTCATTGTTGTTATCAAAACTTACTCAAGTGCACATTTAGCATCATCTTTGTAGTAAAGAGAAAACAAACATCACTTCTCATTCAAAAAAGGCAAAAAAAACTTGACTTTGTGTCTCTGGTGCAAACTATCTGTCCCTGTAACTCAATCTAACTGATGATTCACTGATTATTTGATACTTTAGTACAACCTTTGGTTTTTAAAATATATTTTTGTACCATAGAGCAAATAGGTGTATTCTGAAGGGCAATTTCATATGCACAGGAAGAGATCAACCTAATCACCAATAGAAAAGCTTTATTTACATAAAAATCATGCCTCTTACATGATAACACCCAGTAGTGAGAGCGTCAACTACAGAATACACACAGGTTGAGAAGAGACCAAAAAGATAAAAGATTTTGCAAACATGAAGCCGTCATGATCAGTGAAGTTTTTCTTTATTGGGGGTAGCCAACTATTTGCCACTGACCATTTTGGTTTCATCTTCTTTTATACTGGTGTCTACTTGAATGCATATTTTGCATTGTATTCATACTCTTCTCATCCAAAAATGATTGAAAAATTTGACTTTGCATCCATGGGACAAATTTTTGTCCGCCAATAAGTATTTACTGACAATTTGGTACTACCACATGACTTTTGGATTTAATATTTGTTGGTACCATAGAGCAAATAGGTGTATTCCAAAGTGCCATGTCATCACACGCAGGACGATACCAGCCTCATCACTAATAGACATGCGATATTTCTATTAAAACCATGCCTTTTATGTGATAACACATAGAAGTGAGAGCATCAACTACAGAAAAGACACAGATTGACATGAGACCAAAAGGGCCAAAAGATGATGCAAACATGAAGCCATCATGATCAGTGAGATTTTGCTCACTAATCCTGATTGCATCTTGCTTGTATCATCTTCTGAATTCAATATGACAACTTTACATCCAATTATGCTTTTAGATTCTCATCAAAAAATCTCAGACAGTCTGAGATACTGTATCATTATGACTCCATGAAGTCTATATGCATTGCTTGGTAAAGCATGTAACAAAATTTGTAGGAGTACCAACTTCATGACACCATAATTGTCAGAATCAAAAAGTTGGCCACCCCTTTATATAGCCACTTTACAACTTTCTGATGAGAACACTAGTAGCGGAGATAACTGAAAACCTTGGTTTGTCAGTTTCAAGGTTTAGATAGAACAGGTAATAATTGATTATGTAGTAAAAACTGCTGTACTGGTGATCTTTTCCCATGGATTGCTTGATGGTTGTAGCAAGCATTCATGGCCTGTCATCTGATGTTTGATGATTGTTGAGCAAGATGGCAAGCAAAAATGTTGGTGCCAATCGTTCTTTATCAAAATACACCTTTTAGACACTAACTACATCTATAAAAAATAATGAAAATGATACAATATTTTGGACAGGCATGCATGTACCTGGGCCTACTGCTTACAGGTGCAACCGTGTTGACAAACTAGAGTGACCCTTCCATCTTGTTGACCTGTGCACAATCATGTCAATGGACACAAGGTCACTCATAGCACAAAAAATAGGTAAACTAATCAGGTGGTAACTTCAAAATGATACCATACATCCCCAGATTATTAGTTCCACTGGGTTAATTTGACAAGCATTTGTGGTTTTCTTGGATGAAACTCAGCCCAAGGAATCTAAACCCTGTGTCATTATATTCCCCTTCTCATCTAGAAGAAATCAATGGGTGTTGCTACCTGTGACTCCAGATGAATACGGAGATTCCTCTGATGTAATTGGAAATCACCGCACAGCTTGTGCACATAGAAGGCAGGTTTGACAAAAAGTTACATGAGTTTTCCAGGTTTTAACAAAAGTCAGTTGAGCCCTAAGTTGCAAATTACTGAGTAATTACTCAGTAATTACTGCTTACTAGTAGTTTACTGCCATTTAGAGAGTAAGGTTGGTTACTGATCCTCAATATTACTGTCATATTCGAAAGTAATTAGATTAGAGCATGTAAATTTAGATTCAATAACATTTCAATCTAGCCAAGTAATTGGTTGTTTAGAAAAAAGTTCCCTGTGAAACAACCTGACCCTGTGGAACCCAAATCTGCCTGACACCCCAACTGGCTGCCGCTGAACCTGCCACCACCAACCCGCTACCTGCTAATGCTGAACCCGATTCCGCCAAACCCGATGCCTCTGAACCCAAAGTTGCCAAGCCAAACCTGATGCTGCCAAACACAAGGCTGCGCAACACTGTGCTGCCCAAACCCAACAGCCACAAAGCCCTACAGTGACAAAATCCAATGCCATAAAAACTGACAGTTGCAAAGCCTGTTGCAGCCTACCCAGCATCCCCTGAACCAACACTACCCAGTATAAATAAGATGCTGCCAGACCAGATGCAGTCAAACCAGATGCCAAGAAATCTGACACTGCCTGAACCCAATAGCGGCCAAACAGAACACCGCCAAACTGCAAGCCACCAAACTGGAACCCGCTGAACCAGAAGCCGTCAAGCCAGAAGCATCCAAACTGACAGCCTCCAAACCCGGCCGACACCAAGCTTAACGCTGCTATTCCCGACACCAAAAACCAGCTGCCTCTAAAGCCAACACCTCAAACCCAGCACCACCTAAATATAGTACTTCCAAACCCAATGCTGCCAAGTATTGCACTGCTGGCAAGGACATTGTGTAGCTTTGATGTATTGTTGCATCTGCTGGAAATGGCACCAGGTGATCTTGTGGCTTGTTTTGTTCTTCATGATGGGAGAGCACACTTAAAGTTTTATAGTGTAAACTAATTTACTTTTACATTATCAAAAAGAAACTGATTAACTATGTAATAGGTAATGTAAACTAACATAACTAATAGGTAGATTTGGGGGATTGTTGCATCTGCTGAGAAACGGCACCAGGCAAACTCCCAACATTCCCCACACTCATTCCCATGCATCCTAGCCATTGCAGACTGCTAAGAACTGTGACAAGAGCTAACACTTGAATAAATGTTTTTGAATGTAAACTACTTTTTTGACATTTACAAAAGAAATGGAACAACTTTTAGTTACAACCCACTGTGATTTGCAAAAGCAATCACACAGTACTATCCCAGATCTCATGAATGTGGTAAGAAGTCTTGGAGAGCATGACAAAAATGGGTGGTGAGTGGGCGAGGGGGGAATAAGGCTCCCTACCCCTAAACTATATTGGCAGGAACAAAAGAGGGCATAATAAAAAGAATAATAAAACAGTATTATCTATCGTCTGTATTTTTTATTACTATTTTACTTGCTTTATGCCTCATCAAAACTTGTTGAGATCATCACTCATTGCCAAAATTGAAGACATTTTGTGTGACTATAATATCACCAATTTATACAGTAGAACAAGTATGGTAATTTAAACTGAAAACATGAAAAAGCATAAGGACACAACCTCTACATAGTGTAGATCGAAGTTATTATGTTGATCTAGGAGTTCACACAGATGCTTTGAGTGTTAATCACTTAAGTATAGCTGTAACATCAGACAGTAATCATGTCAGGTTACTGCCTTCACAGAAATCTGACAGTAAGCTACTGCTTAGAGATTGGTAGGAGACGCAACTGTTGTGACAGTAACTTTACAGACTTTTCAGTAACTTACTCACTAAGTTACTTTTTTGGTTCTGGTTACACCATTTGTGTGAAAGTAGCCTAAACAGTAATTTGCAAATTAGAGTGAGCTGCCCTAGTTTTGATCAAGAAATAGGCAAATGGAATGATTCTGATAAAAAGTTAGCAAAGCTACCCAGTTTCAACGAAACACATTGCCCTGGATTTGACCAAAAGTCAGATGATTTGCCCTGGTTTTGACCAAAGTCATGTAAGATGCTCAGGTTTCATTAAAAATTAGCTGAGTAACTTTGATTAGTGGTCACAAGAGGCAAAAATGGATGAAGATACAATAGATTTCAAAGAAGAACTCATTGCAAGAGCATTCATCAAAAGAATATGCACTTCTTTTACAGAGTAGTGACAATCCAAATGATCACACACTCTACCAAAACAGATTGATGGAATGAGGGAAAGTCTGTCCAGACTCCAAGCAACAGCACATCACTTTGCCCAGAGGTGGAAGACGGAAAGAAGGCAAGCATAATGTGACTCCAGAGAATGCAAATAGAAAAGAGCAAATTCAGACCCCAAGAGAAGAATATTAGGAACTTGGCACCATGGGGGATCATCATGATTACAAAATTGAGGAAGTTCCAAGGGCACAACACGAACAAAACCATTTGCAAGAGAAAACAAAACTAGCAATTGTTCATTTGTTGAACTCTGTGAGCCTACTATATTGGAGTATCATCAGAGATTTCCAGCAGCTGAAACATCAAGACTAACACAGGTAAGAAAAAGTCTCAAAAGCCAATTTGAATAATACAAGTAGTAAAATGTATTTGCAACAGATGAGATCAATCATCAGATATCAATATGGCCACAAGAAGTTTCCATCCAACCATATTCACATGTAGAACAAGAATGACAAAACAGTCTATCAGATGATGTGCAGGAACTATACTGACCATTCATGATTCTTAGCAAAAGATGATGCTTGGCTTACCTAGTGTGAATGGATCTAATACCAGCACCTTGTTGATCTCATTTTCACTATGATTTTAGTGACATCAACAAACAATGTTTATAACAGTTGAAAAGGTTGTGGTTTCAAGCATTGAGATTGTTCAGTAAGAGTTGAAAAATGTATGTATGTTTAATTGCCACCTTCCATCTGTACCTCTTTCCTCTTAGTGCTACTCACACAATGACATCACTCTATTTTTGGTTGTTCTGTTATTTGATCTTGTTTGGTGGACTAATTGCTTGGTGGATGGGAACTCTAATGAACATGGCACTTCTTGGCCGTCTTTATGACTTGTCCCCTACAAATATCAATGCCTTGAAAAACCAAATGAACGTCAAAACAGGAATGTGACTTGTCTTGTTTATGATAACAGTGAGAGTTTCTTCTGTGTTGACATGTCTGAATAAGGTATGACTAAAATTGAGTCTGATTGAAAGTTGTCATGAGAAGAAAAATAATCTTCACTAGTGGTCTAACAAATGTGGCATTGATGCATTTCAATGTTTTCAGGCATCTCAAGTACAGATCACCTTGAATGAAGATCTGTTGAGAAATCATTCAATATTCAGGGATGTTGATGCAGAAGAGTGCACATTTTTGTCAACTTGTATTGAATTCTTGTTTGACTACATCTTGCATGCTGTCCTCAAGATAGAAATGAAGAAGTGTTTCTTACCGGACAACTTGAAATGCATAAGGAACATCCTGAAATGGAGATGAACAACATATTTCAGTCATTCATTGAGTTCTTGTCAAGAAGTGAAATGTTTGACATACTTGACAATGCATTTTCAGTTTTGCTGATTGGTGCTTCAATAGGGATATAATTACAGACAAGGGTAGCAGGCACAAGCTACAGATCACAGGGCCATCAAATCACAGGTGTAACCATTTCCAGACGGTGAAGGGATGATGTTTGACAAGATTGAGTCATGGACTGGGGGATTCATGGCTCATGCAGTACTTTGAGACAAGTTTAATATAATTTCCAACATAGTTGCTGGGTAGGTGAATCATCTCAGCATGAAGTCTAGATAATGCATCTAGAAGAAATGTATCAAGAAGAGGTATTGGCAAGAAGCCCCAAATTATGACTCTGATCAAAATGATTTGCCTGATGTGTGCATGTAAATTCATCAATAGTTAGGTGCCTCTGACTCAGAATTGTTGAGTTCAAATCTGAACACAAATGACAACAAATACAAGATTGGCACAAATGGCATCACTGGCAAGATGGGAGTTTGAAGTTCAAACTGGATTGGACCATAAAATGTGCAAATGAAACTCAATGAAATGGTATGTACTTATTAAATGTGTGAATTTTCTTTTTTGTCGATGAATGGAGTCTGAAAATGAGATGGTCATCCATGTTTAGACAAAATATTGACTTCTGCATGTGTTATCATTACCAACACCATCATCAAAGACTGTATCCTCTTGAGAAGTATGTATTTTGAACATTGCAAGCTATATAAAGATTTTTCACAACATGTCTGAAAATTGATAATGCACATTGACACATTCAAGCACCATAATTGGGGAGTAACTTTAATGGTACTTTCACTCTCATTTGTAACAACAACAGGTGCATTATTTGGACATGCTGTTTCAAGGTAATGATTCATGGGAGGTTTTTGTGGCATTGAATATGGATTTATCATTTGGACATGGGGTTTTTATGGTGTATGAACTTACTGGATTCAAGTCATCATGACTGGATAAGAAAAATTTGGACTGGTTATGACTCATGAGGTCATGGAATTCAAAACTGAGTCACCTGTGGTGATTGGCATTTACAATCAATATAAAACTATTCACAATACATTGATGCATAGAAATATAATAACTAATCCTTGCACGTCATGACATTTATCTTAGAATGTCCAGAGCAATACATGTTATTGTATGCCAATCATGTTTGGTCTAAGTATAAAGTCACCTGATAGGATTTAGAATTAAAGTTATGCAATTCCACAATTAGTCCTGAAATTGTGATTCATAGCCTGTTATCAGATGCAATAGTCATGACTTGCTGAAAGATCTTTGCAACAGCTGATCATGTATTGACTGCAGCCTGAGCTTCATAAGATGGTGTGATTAGTCATGGCATGATGTGGTTCGGAAGGCTGGCTGGGATATGGTCAACTTATATTGGCCACAATGGGGTGCCCAGGGCCATATATAATATCACATGCCCTGGGTTTTGACCCATGATGTACAGTTTACAGAAGTAAAACAAGTGTGTGAAGCTGCTATCAAAATAACCCCATTGTTGGAGAAGAAGTCAAAAGTAGGAAGACTAAAAACAGGACTGGTGGTACTGATAGAATTTATCAAGCTGAGAGAGAATGTGAACCTGGTTGCAAACTGGTAACAGTGACAATAACATTGTTGATGTCACTGCCAATGAACAATCATCCAATTGATCACCTGAGTCAACAATGTTGCATGCCACAATCCTTCACTGGAGTAGACAGATGAATTATCTTGTTTGAAAGTTGTAGACAATAGGCATTGGCATAAATGAATATGAAAAAGACTAAGTAGAAAAAGCAATGGGAGATAAGAGTGTGGGTTTCAAGAATTAAGCACAAAACTGAGCTGTGAAGACAATGTGACATCAGCAGACTTCAGTAGACTTTGACAGCTCTGAAAATATCTTTCAAAGCTTGTTAAAGTATGCCCAAGCGCAATAAAAGCTGTGGTGCTATAATAAAAATTCATTAACGTGATCAAATTGTGAGGTATCTGCAGTGTTCATATGACTAAATCAAGGAATCAATTTATTGGCATGGACAAAACACAGATGGAATGAGTATCATTCTGTATACATTAAAAATATCTCATTTGTAAAAAATTAAATTTGATGTAAATTTCAGAATTCAACAAAATGAATCCTATATTTAAAAATTGCAGTTTTATTGATTCTTTCTAGCCTGATTTAGCCTAATCCTGATATGATCCTGCCTTCATCAAGAAATCATCCTGCCATTATCCTGCCAGTCTCATGCCATGATCCTGCCATGATCCTGCCATGATCCTGCCATGATCCTGCCATGATCCTGCCATGATCCTGCCAT
>JALLPD010000257.1:0-15760 GCA_036940065.1 Cyclotella cf. meneghiniana
GGCCTTTCTGCCTGATGGCATCAAGAGCCTGTTGGACGTGCACCAGGAATTGCTCGGGGGTTCCCTTCGACCAAACAGGAACACGCAACTCCACCCTGTGGGGCAGCATCAACTTCAGCGTGTTAGTGCTGGAGTCGGTTGCTTCTTGGATGACATCCTTCTCGGGGATGTAGGGGATCGGAGGTCTACTCCTACCCGCATTCCTCTCACACTCTTGAGGTTTTAGTCCTTCAGGGGCTACCTTCGCGTGACTCATTCTTGTAGAAATGTCCTCGAGACGCGTACCTAAAAATAGGGCCTTAAAAAAGCTCTTAGGGGTACGGTTAACGGGTACAAAAAAATACTGCCTGGGCAAGTGTTCCACATGGATGGTACTTGATGCACGACAGGGATCGCGCGACGGAGTGGAGAGAATCGTGTTTTGGACGGTTGTCAAAATTTTTCAGTTGGCCGGTCGTCAAAATTCTTCGTTTGGTCGGTCGTCGAAAAACTTCGTTTGGACGGTCGGCGAAATTCTTCGTTTGGTCGGTCGTCGAAATTCTTCGTTTGGTCGGTCGTCGAAAAATTTCGTTTGGACGGTCGTCGAAATTCGCCTTCTGGGCCAACGTCCAAAATTTGGACTATAGAATTCTTTCTGGATGGGCGTCGAAAAATTTCTTTTTGGGAGGTCCAGGACAAACTGATGGATAATGTGTGAGGAGGTCACACAGTCGGCTGATGATGGGCTATCGATCGATAGTGACTTAAGCCGTTTTGGGAGAAAAATTACTAAGCACAGGTTATTATATAACAGGCTGCTTAGTGATGAACGTTGTCGTTTATTATAATTATGAGTTAAAAACGGGGTCTACCTGGATGAAAGAGGATTACTAGCGAGAACATGGATGTGTAACATCTGGGGATCATTCAGGAGATTGGTGGCAGTTTGGGAGCAGTTCCATGACTGCTTCCTTCTGAAACTGCCAGCTAAATATTTGTCCTAAGAAAGTTTCTGAGGAGAAACCATCGGTTGGATGGATTTGGATATCTCTCTACTGAGGAACTCCATATACTTGTATGGGATGTTTCTCAGAAGTTTTCTGAGAAAGAAACGTTTTTGGATATTGTTTCTCGGAAACAAATATCTAACGATTTGTATACTTCCTTTGTTGTTACAAAATGAAGAGGGCCTTTGGGAGGTTCCATGTGAAGGCTCCTAGAGCTTACAAGTGTAAGCAGATTCTTGGCCTATGTCACCATCATGGCTTTGACTTTAATTGTGGTTATAGCCTCATTTTGTTTGCAAATTCATCCAATGCATAGTTTCACTCCCAATTTGAATCATTCAACCATTCATCTGCAGTTGGGTAAGATGTAGAATGAGGTTTCTTCTAGTGCATGGCATACACATAGTGTCTTCAGTATACAGAGTGTCTGCAGAGTAGATATGATCATACCAAGTTGGGATCTTTTGGACACTGTCAATTTGCAAGCGATCTGCATAACTCCCCTGTCTAAGGGAGGCATGAAGAGTCATAATTGCAGTCCATTTGAGGATTGGATTCCCTAGTAGCAGCATGCAATGATCCAAGGGGAAGCTCTCATGCTGAAAAATGTCTCTGGTTAGCTGTATCAAGTTTGTGTGAATGGTACCCAAGACCCTTTACCATAGATCATTCAGATTTGCACCTTGAATTCAATTGTTGTTGTATCCATCCAATGGGAAATCCAATCTGAGTCTCTGAGGGCTGTGTTCCTGAAATGGCACAGGTCACACTCAAAGAGAATTTCCAGGAAGTGGCCCAAATTGTTGGTAACAGGCCCCACACCAGAACCTCCTGCACATGAGGAAATTCCCTTGGCTCAACAAGAAATTTGAACAGAATATTCCAGCCTCATCACACCAAGTCTTTCCACACCCTCAACAGTGAGGATCCAGAAAGTTGAGCCAGATTAACTTGACTCAAAAAGATCTCCCGACCTCCCCAGTGCTTACCCAACCCCACTTTCTTAGAGAGCTGAGGGAAAAGCCAGTATAGAAGGTAAAGAAAGCCTTGCCTCTGGTTAAACCTGGAGGACATAAAGGCCTGTCTTGGTTTCCCTGGCATGCTTATACTTACGCCACCAACTCATCAATTCAATGGTTGGCCCTGAGTTCTCCAGAGACTTGCACCTCCTCACTTGTGCATTTTTTTCTTCTTTGTGTTTGCTTTTTATAAAAAATTGACTAATGAAGCATATTTCTCTTAGAATTTAAATTCATGGGCTGTTTCCCTCAAATTCTATGTACCTGAAATGGCACAGGTCATCTCAAAGAAATACCCTGGAGCTGGTCCCTGTTATGATCTCTTGTGTGGTCATCTTTGAGAGGCTCAATCCCGGATCCTTTCCTTGTTGTCATCCTCCACCAACTTCTGCATGGGAAATGGGTCACGAAGAATTGTTCGCAGAAGGTCCCACAGCAGGCACTCTTCCCCAGGGGGGTCCGCTCTGCTCAACAAGAAATTGGAACAGAATACCCTGGCCCCACTCTGCAGAGTCTTCCCTTACACTCAAAGTGTGATGAGTTCTTGTCACTCTGCCACATTTGTGTGATGCGAAGATTGTATATATGTTCAGGTGGTTTTTATGGACATAAGGTGCAAGAAATAGATGAATTCATCACTCTTTTGGGTGATGTCCATGAGTATGGATGAAGTTTGATGATGGTGGTAGATTTGATTGTGAGGATTTGTCAGTGTACCCCCATGATAAAAAAGAATGGACAATGTCACACCAAATCTTAAGGTTGTCCCCATGGTGTAACATTGGCCTTATTTGGATTGGTTTGATCCTGGCAACATACATTTGAATACAAAGTAAGGGTCCTTCAATTGCCCTATACTTGTTTCAATCTGGCATATTGTTGGTGATGACTGATTGGCAAGGAATCGAGTCATGCCAAAAGTTGGAGTGCATGTGATTTTGTACTTTGCATGCAAAAAATATGGCAAGTCATCCTTATTTTCAGCAATTGATGAAAAGGAGTAGTGCAATCTACCTGCAGGCTGCACAATGGGACCTCATTTGTACTAAGGTAAAAATTACATTGACATATGTGCAGCTCCAAATGGGGGAATACTTTCATAAAATGAGTAGATACGAGATCTTAAGAAGAAATAGCAAGTAATAGAATCTAGCTAGAAAGATGTTTCAATTTAACATGAATTTACAAGGAAAATGTACTTGTTAATGGAAGTGACTACAGTTGCAGTAAATGTAGAAATCAGAAGTGAATAAACTGTCATTGACCAAAATAAAAACAGATTAGGAATGCATTTCAGTTATGTTGAAGTCAATCTAAATAATGACAAAAATGTTATCTATGTAAGATTCTATTTACATGAAAACATATAATGAAATTACAAATGTTTGATAATTTGAGCAACCTAAAATATGGTGTCCACTGAGACACTGAGATAAAGTGACTGCACTAAAATAAAACTTGTTTGATATCATCACTTTCATATTCACAATTATCATGCAAACCTCATCAAAGTACCAAAACAACTGAGGCGAACCCTTCCCCTCTGGACAAGGTGCTTATCCATGAATGTAAAAATAGTTACATCATGATTGTAATTGTGATAGAAAAATGAATAGAGACAAAGAAATAATCATAGCAATAAATATTGCATGCCAAAACTGAGAAAAGTAAATACTAGCCATATAGGGCATGTCTGCTCATGAGGTTTAAATCGATGAATCAGCCTGAAGTCTGGTGTAAGAAAGACAAAACTTGAGTCATTCCAAAATAGTAGTAATTGTCTACTTAGCTAGTTGTGATAAAAATAGTTGGGCATGAAAAAGATCCTGTTATATAAAGAAAGAATCACAATAGACTTCAAGAAATCATTGACACATTCGATATTTGTAAATGTCCTAACATTTATACCATCCCCCCCTAAAATATCCTGATCTTTTCCTGATGACAGACAGAGCAAGTGGCTTTTGCATTACTTTATGATAAACTTAAAACCACTCATCTATTATGGATCTCATTCCTTTTCCACCGTACTACATCGTTCAATCCCATATAACCCATCTGTAACTATCTTTGCAATTGTTCTTGGTTTCCTTGTCACCGTAAAAAAGTCAATGCGACTAAGTTCTGATTCAAAATAACTTGCTGTCATTGCTACTACTGCTACTGCTTTGCAACCCACTTTCATTGTCACTATTGTTGTTTGAACTATCTTCGCTAGAGCTATCATCTCTCGTTGTCAATGGAGGAATGCTTTGATCCAATGTAGAATTGTTGAAAAAAGTAAGCAATTTAGAGAAACATACTTCGGTTGATCGTTTTGAACACAAGCATATCTTCTATTGTCTGCAAGCCCAATTTCAGTCACATCAAACTCTTTGATTCTACCATCAAGGCAAAATGTTCTCACCTGTCATTGTCAGATGAATCATCATCATCCTCACTGGATGCACTAAGCTGTTGAGAAGCAAGACTGGGAAGATCTTTATCACTGTCTTCATCACCAGTATTGATATGTTGAACAACCTTCTCGAGATTAGATGGCTTGAATGCAAGAACACTTTCCTTTGGTTGAGAATCAGCAGGCACTGAATCCAGTAAAACCCCATACCTTTTTGATTTTGCTTCATACTTCGTTACCGTGCCTTGTCTTCCATTAAGGTCTGGTTTCTGTTGTATACCCTTGATCATAACACGATCATTTTGTTGGAAAAGATTATTGTTGCTGTTACTTGGTGTTGGTTGAGAGTTGTCCGGAGGGATTTCTTCGGGTCGGAGGTGAGCAAAGGCGCTGGGATCAAACTTTGAGAGGAGAGCATACCTGTCCCTTTCATCAGTTGAGACAGAAATTACATACTCAACAACCTTTGGGCCAAAGAGGTCCATACAAAGCTTCTTTATTTCAGCATTCTCACAGCATTCTTTTGGCTCAAACAACAAATGCAGGAAAATGATCCCCCTTCCAGGTTTATTCTTTATCTTCTTTGTACCAAGCTTTCCTTTGATGTTTTGATTGTTTCTGTGCTTGTGCCACTCAGAAACAAGATATTTCACATTTACTTGTGCCTTGTGAATTGACGAAAGAGCTTCATCTGTCACCATGATAGCTAGGTCAACCTTGGTGTTTTCTGTCATGCATTTTGAAATCAGTTCAATCTGGAAATTGATGCCCCGTCTGCTTGATTCTTGTGGGATGCCTGTTATTGGAATATTAAGACTGAAAATTATGCCAATAAGCTCACTTGGACTCCAGTCTTTGATGTAGTCAGATGCCAGCTTCACTGCATGTATTTCGTCATTGTGCAAATGGTACCATTGCACAGCTTCAATGAGTTTGGTCTTATATTTTGTTTCCAAGGCACGCCGAACTTCGATTGCAAATTCACTTTGGCTAAAGTTGTGAAGCATCTCCATAGGTGCATTAGATTTCTCGAATGCAGCCTTGACTACCTCTCTTCCAAACTTCTTCAAGGAATCGGTTGGACTAGTTTGTGAAGCCGATATTGGGGATTCAAATAGTTGAAGGAGAAGAAATGTGTCACAGTCCCTGGAGACATTACTGCTTGCTCTCTTTGTTCGATAATTTTTCTCTATCCAGAATTCAGCAACTTGCATTAACAGATGAGTTTTGTGTGATGAATTCTTCAATTGAACAATGATGTTGGTTGCCTTTTCTGCCATGACAAAATCAGGGGGGTCAGATTGAAGGTAGAGCTTGACTGCTTTCAAATATTCCTCTCTTTCAAAGTGGTAGTCACCTACCACAAGGGGCAATGACAATTCGATGTCTTTCAGATCCAGCTCTGAACAGGTGGAAATTTTCTGGACCAATTTTCCATTCTTTCGATGATCAAAAAATAGCAAAGCAGAAGATATAGACTTCAAGTCATCGATACTTATTTCCTCCCACTTGTCACGGGAGAGAGCAAATCTAATTGTCTGTTCAGGCGTAAAGAATGAAGGACATTCAAACCTGCTTTTTTCGTAAATGTAATCATCGTCAGAGTTCCATCCCATTTCCATCACCAAAGCAAGAAGCTCCAGAGTATGTTCATAATCTCCCTTCTCAAAAAATGCACGAGCGGATTTTCGTAGTGACTCTTTCCCATCGTGAACAAATCCGTCGGCAATCTGGAATTTCCCTTGTGCCCAGTGAAAATACGAGAAATTACCAGCTGCTTTGAAACAGTTTGACGCTGTTTTGAAGTCATCATTCTGTGAAACGTAATGGAAACAAATCAAAGAAATTATAGCAGAGACTGAAGAGATGAGGGATGCTTCCATTATTGCTCACCTCAAAAAGTCCCATGCCTCGATCAAACCATTCTTTAGGTGAAGTTCTCGAATCAAACTCCAGAAATGCTGTCTTGGCATCAGACTGTATGATGCTGCACCCTTCAAGTTTCAAAAAAAAATCTCTCATTGCCTTGATGTCCTTTTTAATCAATATCACCACACGACGCTTGGCTCTGGTGATTGCCACATAGAGCTCTCGGAGAAGTCTCAAAGAAGAAACTTGGTCTGATTTAATCGACCACGACTTTCTGTCAACATCAAATGCAACAACAACATCTTCAAACTCTGTTTCAAAAAAGTGAAATTAATGAACAGGTTTGATTGCAAATAAAATGGAGTTTGCAAGGGAGAAATGTACAACTAAGTAAGCTTACCAAGCCCCTTTGCATCCAAGGTTGTCAGTATGAAGGGATGAGATTTCAGCCAGGCATCCATCTTCTTAAAAATGGCATCTGAATCATAAGTTGAGGTAAAAATTAGGGCTTGGTTTGCTCCAAAACTTGGTTTTTCTGTCATTGCATCTTCCCAGTAACACCATAAGACCTGTAAACATGTATAATCCCAGTGCAACAAAAAAATATCAGAAGACAGTGTTTCTCATAATCAGGTGACCAAATATTTGTGACATACCCTTGTGCCAAGGTCTTTCACGGCTGTTTCCGGTCTGGCATATTCTATGCTATTCTTGAAACACTTTTTTGCTTCCTTCAAGATGCTCTGAATACACCATTGTGCGCTGTGAGTTTTGACTTCATATAGAATGAAACTTAAGTGGAAACATGCTGGTAATACCTACGTTTGATACATCAAGAACATCCTTTGTGACTCTTGGAGTTTTATACAAGTGGGAAGCATGTGTAATAGTGAAGTTGTGAGGTTTCCAAATTGACAAGCACACTCAAATGAACTATATCTTTGTGAGGCATACACTAGTCAAGTGTCATCACATCGTTCTTACCTATAATTTTTTTGAAGCTTTACTACTTGCTTGATTTTAGCTTCAATTCCAGGCTTAACCGCCAGCATTGTTTGTTTTAAACCATCAAACTGAGTAAATAAAAGACAAGAATTAAATCATGAAAAGTATTTTGTTTTCGGAACAAGAGGATAAAAGGAAAATATTACCTTGAAAGAGCATCCTGGAGATATCATTTGTGCTGTGTCTCCAGCACATACCCAATGTAATTTAGACTTCCCAGCAATACTAAAAATCAGAAAGATTGATGCATAGGTAAAGTCTTGGATTTCGTCTAGATAGACTGCATCAAATAAAGATTGTTTCTTCGAAAGCAACTGGCTGATATTGCGAATAAGCTCTAGTATGACATCATCTCTGTCGTGACGAGCATTGACAGTTTTCCACTTATGATACTTTTCATACTGTCCGTAGACCATATGGCGTTTTGTAATTCCATCTTGATAATCTGAAGGAATAGTGCTCCTTTTATTTTCAATATACTCCTCCCTTGAGAGTGGACATCCTTTCAGGGCTGCATCCTACAAGAAAGATGGAAAAATCAGGCCTCCGACATCAAAATTTAGAGATGTCAATGTTGTACTCACGATGGACCCTAAAATGACACCACTTATTTCATTTTCGGCTTCACTGATGTCTACTGGTAATGCAGAGTGTTCTATGCGAGCATGGACGAATTCTCGAAAAGAACAGACTTCTGCCATCTTGATGCTAGATCTCACGCATAGTACCAAATCTTCCAGGATTTTTTGCAATGAAAAGAAACTAACGTGAGGAAGAGAAATCCTCTCCATCTCCTCAATTGCACAGTACCTTTTGCTGAGTTCATTTCTAAGCCTCGGTGAAACTGTCACAAAACAAATTGTCTTGGCTTCTACGTGATTCCGAACTTCATATGCATAATCTACTGCATGTTTGAAGAGAACATTTGTTTTACCGGTTCCAGAGCCTGACTCCAACAAAAGCGGTGGCATAGCAGAAACAATGTCTGATTGGCTCGGATCTAAATCAAAGCAGCCCTGGTTCAATAAATAATAATATGCTTGTTTCGAGTTGCTGTGTTATGCAAATGTGATACTGCGTTGGGAATGAAGTCACTTACATCAGGAAGTTCGTTTATATCACCATCCAGTATGCGAGATCCCAAGCTCTCGTTAAGGGTCCACGCGAGGTCTATGCTATGGGATTGGTCATGAGCATTAGAGTATTTTGTGGAATCTGTATCCACACCAGTTAAGCCTTGTTTAACACACAAAGCCCCTTTTGGAAGGAAGGGGTGTGTTTGCCGGAACTTGTTGCAATTGTCTATTGTACCAGCAAAGTGAGCCTCTATACGTGGTCGATTATCGCTTCTCTGGTTAGAATCTTTTGCAACCCAAACGATCTGAACTCTATCTTCACATCCTTTGAGAGCAGATTGTTGCCAACATGGGCATTTGGATTTCACTGGAAACAACAACGATTTTTCATCTGGCATTGAAATCGTCAATAAGGTATTGAAAGCTATTGTGGAAGGAGCAAAAGGTGTAATAAGGAGTTGAAGACATACTAAGATTTTTCTCAATAAAACATACCAATATTTCGATCGATATTACTGAGGTTGTTCAAAGAGTGATGAAAGTGAGATGTCATAGTGGGTTTCCATGCATATTTCCCAATTTCACTCCATGTGGGTTTTAGCCAAGCTTCTGCTCTCTTGCCCAATCTTTCATCTGACTTAATGAGTCCTAAGTCATTGCAGTACTTGACAAACTTGAACATTGCAGAATCTTTTGATGTCTTAGACCAGAAGCTCCAGTCACCGACGACTCTAAGAACACGTTTTGCACGTGTAAGCGCAACATTTAAGCGCTGTGCATCATTGGTGAATCCCTCACTTTCAGTTCGCACAGCACTAAAAATTACAATATCTGCTTCTTGTCCTTGAAAACTGTCTACAGTATTGATCTTGACGTGAGTGAGTAAGTTTGCATTGTTGAGTTCTTTTTTAATAGCATCAACCTGTGATCTATATGGGGTTATGACCAAGGTTGTTGCATGATCAACCTCCTCACGGACTTTCAATATATCAACATCCTTGCGTAACAAGATCCGGACAGACTGTGCTTCAAAATGATCTGTATGTAAACAATATGAGTATTAAATAATGCTCTGCTGATGACAACCAGTGTGTGAATGATGACTGCCCTTACTTTTCCATGATGAGCCATCCCTTTCTTCTTTGCCGAATGAAATCAAATTTTTTTTGTTCTCTTTTTCACTGCCTGTGTTGATGAACAAAAGTGGGTGGGCAACTTGTGGTTTCCTGGTATATACTGCCCTTGAAGTCAAGACAGCATTGTTGTAAAAGTTCTGGTTAGAAAAGCGCATTATGGCAGGGTCACAGCGATATTGGACACTTAGAAGATGCACCCCGTGCTGTCCACAGTTTATGGCGTTGGTCATGAATGAATTGCCATACCCCAACTCCTTGATATGAGTGTTGACGACAGTTGCATTCAATTGCATTGGATCGCCAATCAAAACTATTCTTTCAACTCCAGGGAAATTTGTCGCTATGTAAAACTCAGCTTCAGGGCACTGAAAAAATAAAAATGGAGAGTAATTGAGGTTAAATCTAATTGATGTAAAAAAGAAGCCAGCTTCATCAATGATGCATAGAGGGACTCACTTGTGCAGCTTCATCCAGAAACAATGTATCAAACTTTGAATCTACTGCTTTCCGTAGGAAATGTGAACCTGCTGTGTTCAGCGTGCATAAGACTACCTTGGCTGATGCAATGATACTATTCAAGAAATGCTGCCCTTTCTTAGAATCTAGATCAATGTTGGGACAGTGCTTCATCAAATCATTTAGAGAAGTAGAGCTGTCAAGATGTAGCCAGGACATGAACTCTCTCTTGAGGTCAGCTTGCCTTCCACTATCATTTCGATGTGTATCATATTCTTTCTTGAATCTATGGTATTGTTTTGATCGATGAATAGGTGAGAGAAACTCTACATGTTCATTGCAATTATCGCCAAAGACAACAATTTCATGAACACTAAATTTTGCAATCGTCATCAGTTTCACAGCAATGTTAGCAACGGCTGCATTTGATGAAGCAAGCACCATACTGCCTCTCTTCAGAGACGCTACCATTGATGCTAATGTGACAGTTTTTCCTATTGATAGGGAATACATGTATTTAGAAAAAAGCTCAAATGGTGCAGCAGAGTTATTTCAATCGTTCACTCACCAGTGCCTGGAGGGCCCTGAACGAGAAAAAATCCGCGTTTGAATGCACTGGATAAAACTGTAGCAACAGCTCGCCTTTGGCTTAAATTTAAAAGTTCAGCCACTGACAAAGGGATACATTTTATGAGATTATCATCTCTCTCAATGGCCTGCATGAATGACGCAGGATCTCGTCTGAGAGCAAGGTCCATGAGAGATCCACGTGGTGGTACGAACAAATTCTCAAGTATACGACATGGACCCGAAAGAGAAGCAATGCGAAATTTATGGAATGGAGGATTCATCGGATGATAGGAGTGGGGTATGTACTGATCACGCCACATCAATAGTCCACCTGCTGGCTCATTCCTCAAACAAACAGCCAATGTAGTGTTGTAACTTGTCAACTTCTGTTCCATTGTGAATACATCAAAGATATGAGGTGAGTCGATCTTGTCTCTCCTCGTTTTCTCTCTTGCTGACCTATAATCTTTAACAAAGTCTTCATAAAACTCCACTAGTACGCATTGTTTTATCAACTTGATGGCATGGTCATCAACACATGTCCAGTTGATCATTGCCAAGTCATACCTTGGCCGTGGCTCATGCCCAAACGCAATTCGAATCAGTGACTCTAAAATATCATGTTTTTCCATTTGTGGACAGACATGAGACATTTCATAGGAGCCTAACAGGGCAATGGGACATTGAATATTAAAAAGATTGTCTCAGGGGTATCATGGACTGGATCGATCATGTTACAGTTACCTTCATCATAAGACGATAACGAGACTGTATCTGCAGTTGACTCCTTTGACTTGGAAAATGACACTTCTGTAACATTTCCATTATCATCGCACAAAACAACTTCTGCAATTTTCCATTGGATTCCAAAACAAATCCTCCAATGATTTATTTCACACATTCCTAAACAGACCCATGCATCCCCACACACATCACATCTTTTCTTCCCTCTGGGAATGAATTTTGAAAAAAACGTGGGATAAGCATAGAGCACCCCATTGCTTGAAAGGAGCTATGTAAGGGGGATATCTTTACCTTGGATTATTGCATGTTATGCAGTATCTGTGTAGCTCTCCATCAATAACCTGATCTCTATCTTTGTCAAGGTCGCGTATATGATCATATGCTAACTGCATTCGACTATCATTTTGCGATGCTTCATCATCTAAAAAACGTGATCGATGCTGATCTGAAAAACTTTGCCGCCTTATTAGAATTTCTATCTTTTTGATGTATCCCTCCCACAGTTCAAAAAGAACACCAAGTACTGATAGCGACCTTTTCCCTTCTTTTTTGCAGCTCTTTTGTGCAACCAACAAAAAAAGTAAGGATGTTTTTAAACCGAAAGTTTGGCACACACATCTAGTTCAATCACCTTGTAGTGTGGTCGAGGAATTGTTTCCAAAATATGGTTTATTTTGACTCGATCAATGCTGCATGCTTGCTTCCTTGAATCTAAAGCTTGCTGGTGCAAGTTGGCCACCCTCTGAGCTTCCTCGTGAACCACACCATTCATATCCGCAACACGTATCCATGCGTCAGCACTATCAGCAACAAGATTACCATTGGTGATGAACTGTTTTAATGCAGCCAATTGTCTGGCAATAGAGATTGGTGCAAGAACACTTTGGTTCTCTGAGGATACAGAGATGGACGGAGATGTATTGGGTGTGCTAAAATTTTGCGTTTTGTAGTTGTGAGCTTTTGTTGTTATGACAACATCAACAATCTGTGGTTCATACACCACGAAGTACTCGTCTCCATCTAAGTCGCCACCTCCAAGCATGTCTCCAAGTGGACGATCACCTTTGGCACTAAAAACAAGCACCTCATCTAAAAAGGTGAAGGGAGTGAAATTCTTACGGGGAACAGCTCGAACTTTTTGGATGTCACCTGGGAATAAACCTTGAGAAACCATCAAAAAAGTTGAGGAGCAATCGTGGGTGTATATTTTGAAGATGAAATGACTTACATGGAGATCGGAAAACCAATACATCCCCGGTGATCCTCCCGTTCTCTACAAGGACCTCACCCTCTTCCAGTTCGTTTGACACATCAACAATTCCAAACAAAACTCTAACCTTTGTTGGAAGATTAACTCGGTCTCTTGATGCTTTCATTGCCTCTTGAATTGCTGTGAGTTCAGCAAGACTAAACAGTTCTTCATTTGACTTTCTACCGTTTCTAAGCACATTATCAATGTAAACCTCGAGATCTAACACATCATGTGCATCCTCAACATCTTGTTCTAGAGCAAACCCTGTGTTTAAAACCCAGAGGTATGAAAAAGGGAGGAGTAAGGAACACAAGAGTTATATTGACATTTAGGTCATACAATCGTGCTACCTGCACATGCTCTCTTTTGTAAATTGCAAAAGACTTGGCATGGCACTCCAAGATGATTAAGAACCTTTACGAAATGTTTTAAGAACATGATAGAATGTTATGTGTTGTGAGAGGCAAGATAGTTATGAATTTCAATCACATGACTCACCAATATTGCCTGATTGAAAATCTTATCAGTGTATAGTGCGTTTGCGCTTTCCTTGGAGATGTCCCCCGCAACCCTCTTCACTTCCAAAACACGATGGTTTGATGGAAACTTTATCATTGACGGGCGTATGCCAATGCAATCTGTATCAAAATCGGTACTCAAAGAAAGCATTCCTTTGACACCACCAATACGAATCTGCACTGCTCCTGGAATATGCCTCAATCCCCATTCTTTCTTTATTTTACGTGCAACATTAAAACCCATTACACCACATCCATCGCTGAAAGCATATCCATTGTGATGTATTTCTTATGCATCAACATAAGGAATGAGTGTTTAGAATTACTGTATCTCAGCACACCGTAGTGAGTTTCGCGATCATCATGTTGAAGCAGTTCAGCAACTTACCAGGGATCACTTGAATCTGATGTTTCGATAACAAATCGATAGGCATAGTGTGCGAGAAAGCTAGGCCAATCCTATCTCCAAGTTTTGATTCGTTTACACTGTCAAAACAACCCAGTCCGTTTAGAAACGAATGACATGTTACCTCCAAATGGGGCCATTTTTTGCTCATTCCTTTTGCATGGATTGAAAATAACCTGCAGCGAACGTATGGACGATTGTCTTAGAATAGTTGGTCGAATAAAAAACGCCACAGCCATGTAAACGCACGCTCTTACCATATTGTTAAACTGGTCCCGACGCCTTTATCAAATAAGAATTCATACCTCCTCCCACAAAGATTTGGCCTGCAAGAAATCCGTTCAACCAACTCCTCACCGGATTGGAAGACGTTTGTGACTCGGCAAAAACGATCACGAACCATCCAACCGCCTTCCCGTAAACCACGACGGCTTTCACATTTGGGACAGTTTTCTGGATCATTCATAATGTCAAGCTCGGTGGGTAGAAGGTGTCCGTAGAAAAATCGGCAGCTGTATTCCGCAATGGGCCATTTGGCTCGCTTTTGTACCGCACCAAAATCTGCAGTAAGACGTGCGAGATCTTTTTCTGTTCTGCCTATCCGCCCGGTTGCAATGTCCAGCTTCGTCTGTGCCCTGCCCATAGCTCCACAAACGGTTCCCTTATCAAAAAGTATAGGTTTGCTACCATGAGCAACTGATTTCTTAACGTCGGCCAGGCTGGTTTCAATCTCTTTCGCAAAAAGTTCTGACAGTGTGATGTTATCAACATCGGTATCCCACTCCATTGCAATGAGGGTCGGTACAACTTGTTGAATAAATCCCAAGAGCATCCTACGTGCCGGTTTTGCGATCTCTTCTTTTCTAGCTTCCAAACTTTCAGGAGATGCATCCCCGGGAGGATCAGATTGCTGTATTTCAATAATGAGGTTGTTGAAGATATGCAGTTCCAATTGAAATTTGATGGCGAATGGAAGCGGCGATGCAAGAGATCTAAAGGGTGCAACCTCGATGGCCCGCGATTCGTTTTGCGGGTGATCAGACCAACAAGATTCATGTACTTGAACGATACCTGGTAAGTCCCATTGTCCGAGTAAATCTTGGAGTTATAAGTGAAACGAGATTTGAGATATTGTGGCACTGTGGAGTATAGAACCATTTTTTAAAAACATTGTATCCTCACCTTGGAATATGCGATCATTTTTCAAGACATCGTACCAGACTTCTTTCTTTGGGCGCCATCCTGTAGTGCCATTAAATGAAAGACTATTCGCTTGGTCCATTTTTGCTTTGTAGGTATATTTTTACAGATGTCCCGATCTGCGTCGGCTTGATCTTCTTACTCAGTGAGTAGATAATATAGAAAATCAATAGGCTAGAAACAACAAAAAAATCAATCAGTCGAGCCACGTCGGTTCAAACGAGCATGCCATAAAAGAATCGTCGGGAGACAGAGACAAAACCACAGCACTGCTGACTCCGTGAAATAATGAATAGTAATGAATCACTTGAAGCAGAAGACACGATTTCCACATCATGCCCATACTGAAAGAGGACGAGCATAACTTACAAGTGCCCGTTTGGGGAATGCAGCCCGAAACGGAGCGTCGCAACTTGATGGTCACAGCGTGCAAAGATGTTGAGGGTGGTTAGACTTTGTTTGTTGATTGATCGGCCATCAAGGACATGTCAAACTCTGACAAACTCTGTGAAAATTTACCACTTTGTATGCCAATGTCGACTGGCCCACGACAGCAGTCGAATCAAAAACAAACTCTCACCAAGAGTGATGATGTGTGGATAGTTTGTATTATAGGCTCTACTGTAGCATCACGTTCTATCAAGTAGAAACGTCATTTGTCGATATGCCCGCCAAAGAATGCCTACTCTGCCTACTAAGCCTACTCGAACACATCGTCTTGCTTTGCCAGCGTCCCACTTGCAGGCCACTTGCCATGAACATCAACATCACCCAGACATCGCCCTCACATCACACATCACCATTATTCGACCAAAACTCCATGAATCTCCGCCATTTTCTCGACACTAAACTTCGAACAGCATCTTTTCGACTTTAGTAGTCGGCCAGCCTGCTTGCCTTTAGCCAAGATTGTCAAGGAGAAAGTCACAGAAATCCCAACTGAGTGTCCCACATCAATGTGTCCTGACTTCAAAGATGCCCATGTCCATGTCATGAATGAAACCGAAGAAGAAACGGCCGTGTCCATGTCGCCCCATCTGCAAGGGCTCTTACACGTTGCATCCCTCACCAACGAGGAGTTGTTCCCCATTGTCGTGGCAGCCATCAAGCGCAGTGGATCGATGA
>JALLPD010000258.1:0-18332 GCA_036940065.1 Cyclotella cf. meneghiniana
ATTCCCAGGCCAGATCGCCTGTTTCAGGCCAGTGTGATTCATGGCCTATGTCATTATGACAGCTTACATCCAGCCCCACTTGTCCTCAGGTAGTCAAGTTCACCACCTCAAATTTGCTGCCATTACACATGATTAAATTGAGAAATTGGTTCAATGTCCACCAGATCAAAATTAGTATGTTTTCTATGGTGATATTGATATCAGATAGTAAAAGTGCTAAAATTGTGGCACAATACATAATGATGACACACGATACATGATAACGCACCCATGTACAACAGTCATCCAAAGTAGACCACGGACAGACTATCTGGCACTTTGCATCCCAGCAATTTTAGTGACCACTAGTACAATCATACATGGGAATAGAAAGTCATTTTGTTTGTGTTAGCGGGGTGCAAATGAGATTTTTTTCACTCATGAGTGTCCATCCTTCACCTCTATGGACTATGGTATCTTTTTAGTATCTTTTATTTTGATGTTTTACAGCATTTCAGGCCATCAAACTAATCAATTAGTTGGAAAATGTAAGCCAAAGCCACACCTGCTTGGAAAGAGTTCAGCAACAAAATGTGAATGTCAGGTCAATCCTGATGAACTGAGCATAAATAATATCATTACCCATGCACAGGTTGATTTTGTTGTCAGAGATGGGCTTGATTGTACCAAACTTTTGACAACACTATGTAGAAACATGCTGAATGGGCCTCTGCAATTCAAACCACAGATCAATCTCATTTTCCATGACCTGAGTAGTCCATTTGCCCCCTACTTTATCACCATTGATCAGCCACCACATGGCTCCCTTTGTTTTTGATTTCAGTGGCATCCATGGAGCCACTAGGTCATTGAAATTTCACCAGTCATGGAGGTTGGGGCATTCAAAACAAATTGCCCACGGTGGACGGGTCTATCTTGTGGGAAACAACGGATGCAGCCAAAATCAAATAAGAAATGATAATTTGCATCAATTTTATTTGGTGAAAACAAATGAGGAAACATCAATTTGAATCAATTTTATTATTTTCTTCTGCTGCGGGCGTTGCCGGCAGCACAGGCGCTGGGACACTATTTGCTGCAATCAGCAGAACCACATGACCTGTTTTGACAGGTCGACCCAAAAGCAGGGGTTCATCCACTCCCGCACCTTTATTTTGTTTTTTTTGAAAATGGGCCAAAAATTATTGTTGAACTTTCTTCCACATTTCTTCTTTCCAAAACACCACCAACACAACAGCTTCAAAATTCTTTCCTTTCCCTCCATCTTTTACAAAGACTGCACTCTCAATGTACCATCAATCATTTGACAGCTCACTCCATCCCCACCATTGATATCATGACACTGTCTCCCTTTTTGTTGTTAGCTTATTGTTGGCTATTTTCTCATCATTGTAATGTACTTGTTGCTATTGTCCTTATGCATCAGCAATTTGTTTCACAACAAGTCAGAAAAAACAACAATAAATCTCCATATTTTTGTTTACTCAACAATAATTCTTGCAAAACTCAGTTGACATTAACTTCTTTAGGAGCATTGTCTATCTTCAATGCAAAACTCAACAAGAAGCCTGACAAAATAATGGTGACGGCAGCAGGAAAAATGGAAAAAATGAATCATAAAGGAAACTTTCATCCAACAGAGCACAAAATAATCCCATCTCTATCTTTGCCAATCACTTTGGAAAACCACAATATCCCCAGATAATTGTATGTCAGCTAAATACAAACTTTTATCCATGAGTAATAGATGCAATTAACAATCATTCAAGTATAAAGTGTATGTTTAATTGACCATCCCTCCACTTTACTTCACTATGAGTAATCCATTTGCTAAAGACCAATAATCTACCTAAGTCATCTGATTATTTGTTCTATGTTGCATGTAATTAAGAGTAAATTACTGACCTAGAAACCCTGTGATTGATAAAACCTTGTGGTTAATCAAAATAACAAAACTGTAATTTTTGGCAACAAATTTCTGGCTAGACCCAACGGGATGTATGATTGTCCCTATGGCTTGCTCCAAATGTTTATGACAACCTGCAACAGCATGATACCTCACTGACATTGTTTGGTTGTATGTATACGTGTTCCTAATATGCATAATATAAGAGAAGCATGTAAAAACAAAGTCCTTGTACACATAGACACCTCACTTTACCAGTGACCGACCAAAGCATTCATGGATGTGCTACACAACTCATGGGAAATGTGCATGACAAAACCTCAGTATATGGTCATTAGTAATGATTGGCATCCTTGATTTGGTTTGTGTAGTCTTGAAGTTTCTACAGGAGCTGCAGCAACATGGGGTATACACATTTTATATGTCCGCATGTCAAGAATAGACATACCATGGAAAAAGCATGTCAAAATTAAATACTTACCATCATACCATGTACATATCTGAGTCACGAGTGCTAAAGCATGCTTGTTAGAAGTGATACAAGAAACCGATTTTTCAAAAAAAAAGACAATCTAGTTCGACCTATCTCAACGTTGGAACACATTTTTCAGTCAGTACAGCATGTAAAATTCCTCATTTTTGGGGTGCACCCCCCTTTTGTGGATCAAAGTCCACCCAACTGTTCAAAGTGAATTCTATTGCATACCAGAGCAAGGAGCTCCATCTGCCCAATGGGATGCTTGACACTTTAAGGTATCAAGCGCTGATCATTTGGAGTCAAGATCCACTAACACAAAAGGCCACTCCACCTTTCTTGTCGATTGAATTGCTATTGAGAAAGTAGGTTTCCGGATAATACTATCGTCACCGCAATGTAAGGTCATTTGCCAGAACGCAAGCAAAGTAGACTGCAGTGAAAATGAATTATTTTGCGGTGATATGGTACTATCATCAATCGGTGCTCTTTAGTCGTCCGTTTGCTTGGGCGTATTACTATTGTTTATGTTAAAACTGGACTTTGAAATAGGTCAGAGGATTGCGAGGAAAATAGATAGGCAAGGCATCATGTTGTTTTATCGGCGATTTTATTTCATTCCATACAACTGCACAACGCCCAGCCTTAATTCCTCTCATGTCTGTCCGCACACATCCTGTTTATATAATATTCCCAAGATATCAAATTTCAATAGTGAAGAACCATTTCATTGAGTGTCGTTGTACCAAGCTCATCAACACCAACAAATCCAATCGTATCGCAAACATTTCTTGGATCCACAAACAGAGAACCACTTGGTAGCATCTCATCAACTTTACTTAGTGGAATCAAGATTGCTGGGGTTACCCAAGTTCCGCACGAGCATTGTGTTCCAGTCCATGAATAGTGCCCAATCTTTGTGTCGCATTTGAAACAATGCAATTTCCCTTCCATATCGTTCAGTTCATTCATCCAAGGGAGGGGATTTGCAAGAAAGTGATTCGCACAGACTTTGCTCTTCATAGATTTGGAAGGTGCTTTTTTTCGGAAGGAGTGAAGTGATTGTGTATGCGGTGGATCCTCCAAATCATCCTCTCCAAAGAGCACCGTGCGACATCGTTTACATGAGTACCGAGTTTTGTCTGGGTTAGGAATGTGTATGTTATGTCGCGGTGATGGCATTTCTTTATTGGAATTAGTTGGTGAAAAGTGCTGGTCTTGGTCCCCACATTCAGTTTGCGCCGGCCTTTCACTCATCGCAAAATTCTGTTCATGTTCCAAAACATCCAACGGTTTGGCCCATCTCTGTCGAACAACCTTTTGCGCAAGTGTATAGACAAATTTAGCCATTTTACCTGGACCGATGGACTGATTAGACATTGCTTCTTTCTTTTCCTCATCATTCATAGAGCGATAAGCTTCGTTTTCTTCCTTCATTGAAGAGTATTCATCATTGCACTGAATGCACTCAACTAGCAATTCATGACTGGAATCACTTTCATTTTGTAGCTCCCCGTCCGAAAATGCAACACGCCGACAGGAAGACGATAGGGTTCGTAGAAAGCCCGCAATTTTCTCTCCATCTTCGAGAGAGTCAATACCACACCCAACAGCAACTGCTGAAATACCAGGAAAGGGATTCTCAGCTTCATTTGTACTGCCATCCTCGTCAAAGAACGACGCCAACGACTTTCCTCGGACGTTCGTCCCATGCTCCCCATGATACTCGACTTTTACGAGATATCGCATGGTGTTTCCCGATTCGTCTTTATAAGAGTCAAATGTTGCCACGCACGGGAGGTATTCTATCTCAACAAGCGTTGGGATTTTCTGTAGTTGGTCTCGTGTTGACAACAAACACGACCCGATTGGTGAAATGTATCGAAAGGACGAGGACCCATCGTCAGTCCGACTGAGGAGAGAAACGACCTTGGCCACTCTCGGAAGATTGATACCCACGAGGGCGACGCGACATTTTGGGGGGCTTGAAGCGGTGTCAGGAGATGTCAACTTCGACGCCATGATGTGTGTAGTTCAGCGATCACATTTTGTTGATGCTGTGCGCGTGACTCTCGCGAGACTCGCTTTCGGTGACTGAGACCATGAGTGGAATAAAAAGTATAAATGACAGAGGTAGGTACTTCGACCTGAGCGCAAAAGAAGTTTACGCTGGTGTTATAGTATGTACAGAGTGGTACGAAACCTACCTATATGTACGGAAAGATGAAAATTCATTCTAGGATTAGGTATGGTACCGCTAGCTCGATCCCTCAGCACATTTTTTGTTATGATGGGCTTATGATTGTGGCCAGCTTGTGGCTTGGCAAATCACACATAATAATATTGAATGAAAGCGAAGCGTCAAGATCTCGGATTTCGAAGTAATCGCCTTGGACTTCGGCACTAAATACCCGGATCGCGTTGCAGGGTACAATTCCAATGTCGTCCTACGTTGAAGCCGCGTCATCGTTTTCTGTTGGGGGTTTGTTGATGTCATGGCTTCGATGCATCAATCTCCCGGACTCAATAAGTAACTTTGTTCTATCGCCTTTTACAGTTATTTTAATGGTTATTATCCTCGCTATTTTTATTGGGTTCCATCCAGCCGTCAACGCTGTGTCCAGGTAAAGTCCTCCTATGCGATTCTACCCTTACTTTCATATCCTTGTCATGTTAATGTCTTTCGGTTTTCTTATGGCGAATTGCTCCAAAAAGAGCACCACTCCGGAAACACCTAGGATTGAAATTCCGCGAGATAAAACTCAGACCTTACAATTTATCCATCAAGCTAACCGACATTGAGCTCCCATGTTCGGAATCAAGCATTATTCGGGCAATTATTCTTGCAGTGTTTCCATCATCCCATGTGAAACATGTCGAAGGATACCCTGAGAGTAGGATCAAGATTAAATATCTTTCCGTCAAAGTAAGAATTTCTCCTATGGCCGCCGCCTTCAATTCTACTGCGGATGTCGAACTAGGGGCATCAGCTCGCTGGATGTACAAACTCATCCCCAAACCATACATCAGAATCAAGCTACATGGCCTAGATGTTTGGGTAGAAAAGGCGTATCTCGCTCCGAACCCACCGGAATTTTGCACCAGTAGTCCTCCTTCGGCAATCCAAGATCTTGATACTTCTCATTTACCCACGTTCGAACAAGATTCTCTCTTGAACTGGTAATAATGTCTCTTCGTTGTCACCGCGTTCGTTTTTCTTCGTGGCCTCAACGAGTCTCTGTCTTGTTTACGATCAGGCTGATTAATGATGAAACTTCAGATGCGGACAGAGTCACTTTCTGTATAGAACGATGGATCGATCACGTGACAACAAAAATCAAAACCAACTCCAAAAGTACAAAGAGTAACAGCGGATCAACGCTCAATCATCGCATAGATTCCCACGAAACGTCGAAGGCAAAAACATCCACGTACGACGAAAAATTCAATGCCTATGCGAGATCTATTACTCTGGCATTGCTACAATCATTGTCCTTGGAAGTGATTAATGCAACAATTGTCATTTCAGGCGTCAGTTCCGATTATGCAAGGGCCACCCGTAAAAAGTGTGGCCCACGACGTGCAAACTTTAAGTTCGCAACACAGAAAAGACGAGCATTAACAATCGGTAGTGCTGATCTTTTGACACTTTGTTTCAGCCCTGATTCCAAATGTGTTGGGGTGTTATGCGGTGTGGGTTTAAGTTTAAAAGTGGGCCACCCTCCAAACGTCCAAATCGAAGGTGGAGCACATTCGGAAAACTCATCCTCTGTATTAGAACCTTCCAATTATGATTTGCCTTTTGAGTGGCACACGATTATTCATCCCTTTGAGCTTGTAGCAGAACTCAGTGGAATCATTCCCATTGTCATCTGGGCGATCAACTATGACCACTACTGGGAAACTAGATCTATCGGATTAACACTTTCCTCATCAAAAGTTGCAGTCTCACTCTCGCCGAGCCATATTCATACTGCGCTGTTACATTTGGATGATTATACGGATGCTAATTCTCCTAGCAATGAATGGATTCAGTGGCTCACCACCAACTTTCATCGAACGCTGAAGACCGATGAAAGAGAAAAACTCGCCTACTGCCAATGCTATGCACAGGCGAACGGGAAGAAGCGTGAAGACACTAACAAGAAAGTAGAACAATCTCTATCAACCAATCAAATGAAAGATTTGGAAAGACGGATGTCCCGAAATGAAATCATATCGTTGCGTTGCATTGCAATGGCCGATCATTGGAGGATACCAAAATCACCAGACAGAACAAGTGATGAACTTGCAAACTTTCTCGAGAACAGTCGATCTACAATTGCCAAGAGCGAGGATATTAAAATGACAGATCTTGACGAACCACACTATTCTTTTCAGGTGACCTACCCATCTGCACTCCGAGCCTTAGTGAGCCTCATTCGAGAAAAAAATTCCTTCTTAGCACCTTCGTTACCAGTGATGTACCACTTTCGCAAATTTCTCATTGACTTCCCAATTGACCTTGGCGAGATAAGAACATCAATTGAGCACCCAATTCCATCCTGTATAGATTTACATGAAGTTGCATTTTCAACCGAGCTTGAAAGTCTTATTTTTGGACGCGGGAAGTCTTCTTCTCCTGTGGCTCCCCGCCCTTGGTTGTCATTAGGGCTTCACATACGTGAGATTGAATGGAGTGTTTTGATATCAGACCCGAATATCCCTGCTTTATTGGACCAGACCCCAGTTGGAATAGTATACAAGGTGCGTCAGTATTTTTAATTGTACTAGAAACTGATATGTGTGTAGTCTTATTTTGTTGCACAATGCTATGATTCACAGCACCGACAACTGGCTGATAGAAGTAACGCTCTGACTCTTGATATCAACATTTCCATGGAGCCGACAAAGCAGTTGGATCCACACTATTCTTTATCATGTTGTTCGTCATTTATGTCGCTTGTTATAAACCCGTTACCTCTATTGTCGGCGATCCAGACGTTGATTTTAGTAACAGATATTCCTATGCAAACACTAGAGACAGAAAAGCAAGATCATGAAACAAAAGATCAGAATCCCTATTTGGACAAAGGAAACCGCAGTGACGAAAGGGATGCCGATAATGTTGCTTTGCCAAACGTAATTGCAGAGTTCAGCATCGAGTGCTGCTCACTCATCTTCCTTGTCGACCGGCTAAAACTGCGTCGTAAGTATGCTGCGACTTATTGTCGATTGTCAATATCTCCTGCGAGATCTTTCATTCACAATTCTGTTGGCCCTCTACAGGCGGGATATTGGTTTTCAATGTTAACAGCCTGACTATCAGCTTGAACGTGACAGCTATTTCCGCTAGCCTTGTAGTAGCGGCCGATCCGATGGAGCTCTGTGCTGGCCAGCACCATTATTATGATGCTAGAGTGGTTTGGTCTTTGTTGCCTTTGAAACCTATTATTGTGCTGGAAGGAACCAGAATTCTCCTCGCAACAACAGAGAAGGACCCGAAACAGAAATCAAATGCATCAAATCAGTCTTCAATTATGAAGACAATTCGTGTGTGTCTTGAGGTCTGTGTAGATGTGTTTTGTTTAAATGCATCTCCATCAACGATAGTTGCACTACTTGAAGCATTCAGTTCTGTTAAGCCCTTCGCTACATGGTGGATAGAAGACATTGTCGAGGAAGAAAAACAGAGCAGCCTGGAAAGACAAAAAGCAACCGAAGAGCGTCAACGGCACCTGGAGCAAAGAAGGAAAGCTTTGCTTGAAGTGTTTGAATTAATAGATGTCGACGGTTCCGGTTCACTGCAGGATACAGAACTTGCTGAGGTGATACGGCTGATGTTTGAAAAGACAACCTCTGGGGTTATCAACCCTCAACAAAAGCTCACCTCTCTTGAGTTGGAGACTCAACATAGTTATCTTTTGTCTATACTTGACCCGTCGAGCACCAATGATATATCGTACCAAGAGCTTGACGACCTATTATTCAGAATAGCCAACTCTATTGATGATATTAATCTCATTCCCAAGATGATGAATAGCGAGGAATTCAATACTTCCAGGACCTTCAATAACGCTGACTATTTCCTCTCCATTCCCTATCTACGCAATCTGGTCCACTTTGATGATCTACGTGAACATGCTTCATGGCATGAAGTCTACAGGATTGTTGGTCATGACAATATTGATGAGAGATTGCCATTTCCCGCGCCCAACTTTTGGTTAGAAGGCGGCATTCAGCTATTTTGGGACGTGAGTTGATCAACCTTTTATTTATTTATCATAATCAATGTTTCCTAACAATCAATTTTCTGATTTACTATAATACCTCCTTTGATAAGTTGTATGAAAATGAGGTGATCGAGATTACTGTCACCTATCTTTCACACATTAATCACGTTCCTAACTTAATTATCACTGCTTTTTCATTGCTAAATCAGACTGGATGTACGAGTGACGATCTGAAGGGTCTCGATGTAGCAATGGTTCAACAAAAGCTAGTGCGGGCATTATGTAACTACAAATTCGCTAAGTTCTGTTGGAAGTCTTTAGTACAGCCTCAACTGCAAGGTAAATCGGGGGTCGCCGGGGTTACTAGTTGGATCGACTCAAATACCAAGTCAAGAAATGTTGGTGTCATTGACAAAATCCTTGAGACAATATCTTCCAACGCCCAGGAATCAACTCCTCAGAAGCAAGGCATGGATATTTTTCTTGACGTTTCCTTTGTCGCAAAATTCAATAGAGTTTCATTGAATTTCGGTAGTTCACACATGTTTACGCAACCATTGGTTGACATCAATCTGAGAAGTGTTGAATCAAATGCAACGGGTCTGTTGTCAAAATATGGACGGCTTGTCCCCATTTCCGAGGAGAGCAACGAATGCAATAAAATTGTTTTTCACGGCATGATTAGTGCAATGCATCTAAATACAAGGCACGACTATATGGAATGTTTAATGGAACCCTTTCCTTGCTTTGCGCATGCGACGTACAAGGTATTCTTGACGGAAGATGGCACTGATCATGATAACGAACCCGAGAGTAAGCATTGGAGACACTTCTTTATCAGTGCGATGTTCAACATGGTTCTCAATCGCGCCTCATTCATTTCCCCCCAGGGACATCCATCTCTGTGTATATCAATTGCCCTCGCTTTTTGAATATTAACACATCTCCTTCCTTTTTTGAGTCGGCAACTTTATTGAATAAAGTCATCTCTGAGTCAGACCCGAAGACCTATCGAAAATGGATCGTTAAAAGGGATTTAGCGTTTGTGAAAGTCTTTTGGAGTGAATTTACAACTTCTGAATCTGATGCATTGAGTCGACATGATGCTAAGGAAGCACTGCGTTTGACGTTAGAACTACACTGGAGGGATGACATTAAGGGTTTTAGCGATGAAGGAAAAGATCATCTGATCACAAGGATTGTGGACCTTGCAGAGACAAATGAATCAGGGATGATTCCATTTCACAATATGGAGCAGGTGCTGAAAAAGATATTGTCGAGGTGCTACTTCTCTGGCTCAAAGGAGCTTCAGGTCGTAAACAACTGTGGCAGAGCGTTGAAAGTATCAACTCGTTCAAATAAGTGGTATAATGGAAAAAGTGATCGTGTTGAGACCGAACATGAGATGTTCAAATCGATTGAGGATGGCCATTCTGGCTCTCTTGTACTCGAAGAAAGTGACGAACGATTCAAGTCCTCTGGCGGACAGAGAGTAAATGGCACTATGTCGTTTTTGATATCAGGTTATAGAAAAGTAACCAACGTCACAATTTCTCCATACCAATCGTTTATGATCCCTCTAAAGCTTCCGAAAGACAGTAAGCGGAGACGAGCCAGACGAAATAAACCAAGGAATGCATCAGGGTTTGCTCCTCACTTAACAGTTGTTCCAGAGGAAGGTTGTCTCACCTCTATCTCTTTGGTTGTGCGAACGTCTGTAGCAATTCAAACTGAACACCCGGTAAACATTCGAATAGTAAGACTTCCAAAGTCATTTGGACGGTCTCGTCAAGGTGCCAAGACAAAACTAGATTTGTCAAAAAAGAAATATTTGTCAGCAGCTCTCCAAGCATTTGTTGAAGGAGCCCAAATTGTATTTGAGATGCGACAAGTTGAACGTGAAGTTACAGTACCAGTACATTTAGGAGTTCTGGATTCATCTTGTCATCATGCACTTTTGATCCAAGATCTTTCCGAGCACAACGATAGTTGGAGGCATCCCATCTTAATAACGAAAGACTTTCTGTTTAACCCTAGGAAGCTGGTCGACGTAACAAGATGTCATGCCATGAGTGGCATAATTGTTCACAGGGAGCGTATTTGCATTCAACGCGAGCAACCTGTTTTCACTGATAGTGAACGTAATTATCAAGAAACTACATGGGATACAATCATTAAGGTCAGAATTGCCATGATCATGATGACCATGACGACAAGTGAATCGATCATATTTTACTCACTATGCCATGTCTACCTGCGCTGTTATATTTCATCTAGATCATTCCGTTCTTTCTCCTTCAAAATTCGATGCCTTACATGATCTCGGTTCGTCTATGGCAGCTAGCACAGGACGAAGACGATGATTTGTGGCAACACCCCACCTTATATTTAAGGTCAACTGGCACCTTTGATGAAGATTCAGGCAGTGATGATGATAATTCTGCTATGACGCCAACCAGCCAAACAAGTCGCTGTTCAAATCATTTTCATCAGTCTTCTGGAAGAGAGAAGAGTGACTTTTTATTCGTTGGGTCAGTGGAAAGCTGTCAAATGTTGCGTCTCAGTGGGATCAGCTTAAGTCAGCCAATTTTCATGCAAGTCTCACAATGTGTTGAATCGCATGATTTGACGGAGAAAATGAATTTTATGTGGTCAAAACCGTTATGTCTCAGCCTCGACAAGTTGCGTACTGGTGCCAATCGAAAAGGAACACTCTCACTACCACAACGCGTCCTTGACTTGGGGGACGACGTCGATGCTCTTGTGGATGTGTCAGTCGATAGTGAAATCAGAATGCCTGCTTGCACCATTTTTTGTCCTTTTTGGATCACGAATAAAACAGGGATGAAGATGGAATACAAGGTGTCCGGCCAATCTAAGAAGTATTTAGACAGTGGAGCTGGAGGCTTGCCTATAATGATACACGGTGCGAAATCAATCGAAACGAATGCAACTTACAAAAAAGTCTCTCGACAGATAAGTGCAATCCCCATAGAGTGCCCAAAAGAAAGTTTATTGAAACATTGGTGGGACGAAACCACGAATGGAAAACTAGTATTGAAAAATATTCCGATGAACAACAATGTTGAATGGAGCGAAAACATTGAGTTGGATGCAGTTGGAACAAGTGGAGAACTTCTGTGCAGAAATGTTGTGCTAAACACTGCAATTGAGTCATTGGCAGGAGCTTTTCACAGGAGCAGCTTAGTTACTCTCAGCCCACGTTATGTCATAAAGAATCTGCTTCACATAGCGATAACAGTAATACCACTGTGTGGCAGTCAAAATGATGTGATCAGAAAAGCACTCCACCTTCGACGGAACCCAACATCATCCGACGAAAGAGAGCAATTGATTCTAAACCCCAATGAATCGACTGTACTTTACAGCTTTCATGACATCTCCTTTGAGGGCACCGAGAGATCTCGTCGCTGGGTTGTTTTTTGTGTAAATGCAACAAGGTCACGAGGTACGCACCTCAAACCCAAGTGGCACATTTTTCCAACTGATGAACATGACCAGTTTTATTTCGGTGAACATGATGGTCTAGACACAATGTCTGGAATTGTTCAGGCAAAAGTCCATAAATCATCATTCGGCTCCATTCTCATGGGAATTAGTCATTCTGCAATTCCTCCGTATCGCATTGAAAATCGAACTGCCTCTCATTATATTCAGTTTGTTCAAGACGATGATGATGCAATTGTTTTCGAGCTCCCTCCAATGCATAGCTGTGGCTTCACTTGGGATTCGCCACTCGGAAAAAAGGAGTTGATGGCCACTGTTGTCCCAAGAACTGAGAGCAAGAACTCTATCGGAAAGCAGGGACTGCTCACGGGTCAAAAGGTCAAGGAAGACGACACAGTGAGTCTCACGAAGAGCGAAGTCACCGAAGAGACGCCGGCCTCAGACCACGCACAGGGAAAAAGAAATGACGAGCAGCAACGAACTTCTAAATTTAGGCGTTTCTTTATTGGCGGGTATAAGAGGTACAGAATGTCTAAACCAGGTAGGCAGAAGGATTTGCCTGTGAAGTCAGCCAAGGAATGGCGGCTAGGAAGCACGCCTAGCCTGTCTGTCCATATGAGAATTATGGGAGGGACAAAAATTCTTTCATTCAGCGATTCAGACTGGTTGGCTCAACAAGTTGAACGAGGCAATTTGCGCAAGGGCGGTGAATTTAAGCATGCTGAGAGTGTAATGAACCTAGAAGGAATTGGGTTGTACATCATCGACAACTTAAATCGAGAACGTAAGTTTAGTTTTTGTCTATGAAATATGAAGTGTAGAATGTGAAAGAGCTGATGGAGGTAACGCTCATCGATTTTTTTGATCCCGCCTATCGGATAAGTACTTGGGATTACTGTGAGGGATGTACAATTTCAGAAACCGGGAGGATCCATTGATTTCACCCTGCGAGTTCGGCATTTTCAAGCGGACGCCATGCTTCCAAGTGCGCGATATCCTATCATTATTCAACCGCTACCGCTTGGAGTTGATCGTCGAGAGCCCTTCAATCCAGAATGCGAAGGAGTTTTAGGTTCAAACATCGTTAAGAGAGATTGCTATTGGGAGAACTACAACGAAAAACCCATCCCTGTGCTAGGTTGGTTCATGTCTTGTGCTATTCAAACAGTGTCTGTGATTTTAACACCACATCTGATGGCTTGTGTTTACTGAAACCTGTTGTTAGAACTAAATGGTAGTTATATCCCACAGGTGAGGCTCCTTTTGACACTCCATCATTGCTCGGTTCCTCTTTTTGTTCATTTGGACAATTTTCTTTGATTTCCAGACAAATATGACTTGGATTCCGAGTCTCGACTTAATGATTTGCCCTTNATGATTTGCCCTTGCAAAATCGAAATAGATGTCGACTATATTCTTCGAGTTGTCGGCGTTATCATGAATTCGATGTCTAAGTTTCAAGATGACTCCGAGCACATTGTCGCAACAAGTAGTGCGAGTGAGCGCCTTCAATACGTATCCCGAGGCCAGCAAGACATCTGTCTCACGTACATTGAGAAATTATACATAGCGCCACTTATCTTAGAAATTGAATTGATTATCAAACCAGACGACTCCGATGACAATGATGGCTACGAAAGTTTAACATTGAACGCAATCGCCCAGTCAACCAACTCATGTGAGTACAACTATTTACTACAATAGTAGTACGAAACTGTAGCTTAAAAATTCCTTTCCTTTTATCCGTGAAGCATCGGTTGCGGGAATTTTAAGCTGGATAGTAAATGTTGGGGCGAACTTTGCGCACGTTTCTCCGTGCTTTCGGTACAATGAAATAGCAGATACAGATAGGTATTGTAATGTTGTTGACCTTGCAACGGATATCGCTATATCATATGTGGTCAAGACTATCAAACAAGTAAGTTCGCCTTCATTTGTCTGGAATGTTTTTACCTCATGTCGATAATCCCTCGATTTTTTCACCACATACAGTGTTATAAGCTCGTGTTCTCAATGCACTTACTAGGTGATCCCTCACTGTATGCATATCAAGTAAAGACTGGTGTCACAGACCTTTTTACGAAGACCCGTAAGTCAAGAAAGTGAATACCTGTTTTCTTGAATCTCGAATCACTCCTCTATATTCTGGTTACACATTGTTTGTAGGAGACGAAATTTCGGCTCGAGGTAAAGATGGTGTTGGTCAAGGAGTGGCAAGCTTTTTTTCAAATGTGGTTGGAGGGTTCTTTGTGTGGGGTACGCTATTTTGTGCTGTTTTCATTTTCTCTGTCTTTTTCAGGCAGTCGACACATTTTTTATGGCACCGTTCGATTTTTTGCAGGTGGGAAGCTTACTGGTGGGATAGCTGAGACACTAGATTCAATTGCTATGAGTGAATATACATCAAACCATTTGAAGGCGAAATCCGATGGAAAACCCGCTCAAAACGCTATTGAAGGCGTCGTACAAGGCACTGAATTTCTATCACGAACAGTTGTCCACGGAGTTGCTGGTCTTGTCGGTAACCCCTACAGAGGCATGAAATCGGGAGGAGCTGCTGGATTCACGAAAGGTGCCGCAAGTGGGGTGACTGGGCTAATTTTTGCTCCATTCATTGGTGCGTTGGGTTTTGTCGCGAAGACATCGGAAGGAATAGGGGAGAACTCCAAAATGTTGAATATAGGTGAACGTCCTAATTATTTTGTTGCAATCAATGAATCATGAAAAGCTCACTGGCATTGATCGGACTACTCGTGATCCCTTAGCTGTCATCGAAGCAAGGTGTCGTCCTTCTAGGTCTATGCCATGGGGAAAACCAATGGTTGACACCGGACTCTCTTTCCTGAAGGGCATTGGCATACGGTATGAAAATCGAAACATTTTGATCTTTCTTACCGGGAAGTATGAAATCTTCAATCTCTATCCTCTCCCTACTTTGGCTACAGCGTGCATACTGTGCGGTATCAAAAAGTCAGAAAACAATTGATTCAGCAAGCTCAAGATATCGAAATATCATCAAAGGAACTCAAACGGGCAAGAGGTAATTTTCAATTTGAATCAACACTTACCTCGGCAGCTTCATTTACTTTTGCGTTTCTTGATAACTGTAGCCGCGGAAGAAAGGAGAAAGAACCCACCCTCTAAAGCTATCAGCATAATTCACAATAAACAGCGTCAGCACTACCTAACTTACAAGGTAAAGCCAAAGCTTCTGTCGGATAGCCCGGGGAATTGGGTACTTTCCCATTACGCAGTCACATTTGAGGAAACTCTTATCCTGCGTACACCAGATTTGCAACTTACTGATCAAGGTAAATATGGGACTTACTTCCTGATAAAGTATAGTTTTTGGTTCTCATTGTCTTCTGTACACGCAAATTTCACTTTCTTGTGAAGTCATGGTTAATTTTTGGTGAGTGTTGTTGAATTTAAGTCATATTTACATAATTAATGAGGTACGCACTGATAATCTCAATTCAACTTTCAAATATACGTGGCCTGCAGGAACTATAAAGGCCTGAAATTTGCAACTACGAAATCCAGGCCGCTGGCCTCCTGCACGCTAAATGTTAGTGACATCTACTCATCCATGGTTGCATTCTATAAAGAACGGCAGTCTCGCAAAGAGAAAGGTCTTTCAGATGAAATCAATTCGGATCGACCTAGAGAAGGTGATAAATCCCTTCCTTTCATTGTTCCTACCCCTCAGGAGTTCGCTTTGTTTAGACTATGCAAGCCAACTTTCCTTCAAGATGATGTTGTATCAGCTGTATGTGATGAAATAACATCCATCCAAAAAAAAGAGGAAGATGCTTTTGGAATGTATGATTCTGATTCACTTGATTCCGATTCAGACAATTTGTCAGTCGACGAGAAGAAGAAAGCAAAGAAAGACGAATCTGAAAATGACGTCCACTCAAATGAGAGGCTATATGGTACCATTTCATTAAGTTTCTTTCCCATCCCATGGTAGTTCTTTGTGCAGCAGCCAATGCTGTTTCGGTCACTGCTGAAAACCGTCCCTTTACCCGATTGAGCGTCTTCCTCATTCTGTGGTACCATAGTGCTACTTCTTGAATATGTTTGATGAAATATATTTAATCCCCTTGCATTCAAGTGCAATACCCATCCGTTCCCGTTCTTTATGTGATTTTTGTCAGACCATATTTTGACACTAGAGCAAATAGTTTATTAAAATTGAGTTTGTCCAACACTGCCTGCCAAAATCACAATTATGTTTGGTTGCCGTATGGCTGTGGGGGTGGGGGAGAAACAAAGACAGAAAACACACACTGCACATACTAGAATAGTTTAATCTGTTAATCAAATATGCTCCTTCATCTTAGTCTGTTACTTTGCTTTGCTTAACAAACCCTCCAACGAGGTGTTTCATGTGTTTTTGCAACACTCAAATCTTATGCTGACATCCTTTGTCTGCCAGGAAAAAGGAGAAACCAACGAGCCCATAGGAGCAGATGTGTCTTTTGCACTCTTGATTGGAAACGACAGCAACATGCCGATGCATATCTTCACATGTCAGCTGACAATCAGCAGACGTCGCCATGCCGGCAAGGTTGTGGCAGAGTCACATGTCAGCTGACATGTTGCTGCACAATGCCCATCCTCCACAACTCATTGAACAGAAATAAAAATAATTTTTGAAGAAAACAATGGTGTTAATGGAGCACATACCAAAAACACATCACATACATCATATTTACACAATTACACATTTATTTCACCACCTGGGCAGAAAACTTGTGTAAGTTTACACAAATTATGTGTAAATGACACACATCTTGGTCAATGAGAGGGCATCATCGACCATCAGTGCAAATAGCAAATCACATTTACACATTTTTTACCTACAATCATTCCCCCTCTACCTTTTACTTGTATGCCATCTCCAATTTCTCCAAGATGTCTAGCGGCCGTGGATTTGATTTAGAAAAAATACAAAAATTGAGGCCTGTAATAGGTGAGCAAAATTTGATTGATATGACATAGAATTTGTGATTTATGTTTTATGTCAAATTTACTGTTAAATGCACAAATTTTCATAAATACAGTATGTGTAAATATGATCTGCAAAATGTAATTTGGTATGCTCCAATATGTATATTGGGTGACTGCCATAATTTGTCTATCTGATCAAATGTTATAAAATCGCATCCAAATTTTTATGTGGAACAACTTTGGTGGCAATTTGGAAGAGACTCTCTTAATTTCCTGCCGTAACTGTTTTTCTTCCAAATCCTTCCAGACTGCCGATTCAGCAAATAACTGGTCATTTTAGTGAAGAGTTACCAAAAATATGATGCAATTACACATGTCACATCTGACACTCCAAACAATACAGCACAATTATACATTTTGCATGTGACACTCCCTCCAGTCCAGAAAAATAATATGACCTTGACTGATGGATCATGCGGGCTGGTCATCTAGAGTATGAAAATGCATGCAATACACCTGAATATTTGGTTATTTGGTGGAGGTAGAAGTAGGAAAGAAATTTGGACAACAAAGAACCATGCTGGACATGGCAACCTTTTTCATTTTTTTCTGTGTTTGGAAGAAAAAATCACACATTTGAACATGTGGGAGGGATTTGGCAGCAATGTGGAAGAACCAAATATTTCAATATTTGAACATTTGAACAGATAGATGAATAATGGCAGACAACCATTAATGAATACCATACCCTTTTTGCAACTTTCTCAAACTGAATATCTCCATTATGGGGTGATTTTCTGTGCAGCTTTGCAATTTTTCTTTATGTCCAAAATATCAGCAACATGACGACTAACATCTTGCCAACATGAAATGTTGTGTTACTTAGCATTGTGCAGCCAACAGAATTTGACAACTTCCCAATATGCCAACATATAAGCAGCTTACTTATAATTTGGGGAGTCCACAAACACAGCATGACACCAGCATTATCAACTACAAATACTAAACCCATAATATGAGACAAAGATACTCTGGAACAAATATAAAAGACAGGAATGCAATTCTGTGCCTCGTCCTAAAAGCCTAGCCAGAATAAGAAATATACTTCTGTATCATAATATGAATCATGGTTCTGAAGGGCTGCTTGAGAGACACATGCCAAGAAGGTCATTATTAGTAAAGAAAAACAAGGATTTAAATTATCAATAGTTCTAACAGTAACTGAGCCTATTTCAGGCCTTCTTTGTCTCCTCTTCCTCCTACTACTTCTCCTTCTTCTCCTTCTTCTCCTTCTTACCCTTGTTACCCTTCTTCT
>JALLPD010000259.1:0-18104 GCA_036940065.1 Cyclotella cf. meneghiniana
TGGCTACTATGGCTACTATGGCTACTATGGCTACTATGGCTACTATGGCTACTATGGCTACTATGGCTACTATGGCTATTATGGCTACTATGGGTACTATGGCTACTATGGCTACTATGGCTACGGTTACAACTGACTATGGCTATGGCTACTGCTACATCCACATCCAAGATGTAGTCATCCAAATTCCTTATCTAGTGGGAGACTTCTAGAAAACCTGACACAGAAACTTCACCATACATTTTCTGTAGTGCTCATTTTATTTGGGTAATAAAGAACCCTAACTATAAGAATTTTGAAGTCGGTGTTTTACTAAAACACCAAAGTGACACAGCTATGTCTGTTGGCCCGCGAGCAGTGATGGCTGGTAAAGAAACCAATTCAATGAAATGATATAATCAAAGTTATTGATTGGCAACACAAAAAGAAAAACTATTGGACACCCAATACGCCAATAAATAGTGTGCATTGGAAACACCACAAAATGCTCATAAAATGACACTTGACCATACAGTCCATTTCAATTTTCCATCAAATTGAACTTGATGCCCATCAAGTCAGCCAGTATTTTGCTGTATTGAAGAATATAATGCCCACAAACATGTAATAATGTTTTGCATTAAGACACAATCATCAAAATGATATTCACATGTCATCAACCCCAGAACAAAAAGTAACATGTCCAGCTAACCAGAAAATTGCTGCATCAAAAGCTAAGAACAAACCACCTGTCTTTACTGTTCTTTCAATATACTTGTAAGACTAGCAGAATATGATCTGTAAGAAAAAATTATTCAAATAACAAAATGCAAGCAAAAAAGGAAATTCCATTTCAATGCTCTCTTCCAACAATTTGAAATTAAAAGAAGATTCCATGACAACAACGATATGCATGAAAAAGTTTTGCAGGCAATGCAGCCTTGTTCCAAAACTCCAAAAAACAATTCTATTACAAGGACATAATACAAAATAAAACAATTTAAAAATATTATAACTGCAGCTTGATGATTTCAAACAGGATGAAAAACCATATCACAACCAATTCTAATGAGAAATAATGATAACAACTTCACAATGGCAATACCTTTTAATGAAAAAATCAACAAAAAATAACTCGGTGCCACTCTAGCCAACCAATAGATTACTATGTTCAAAAAATAATTTTCACCAACATGTGATATTTTGTTGAATAAAACATCAAATGCAAACAGAGTATTCACTTGTCATCACCTCCCAAAATAAAATCATCCACTAGAAGAACATGGTACAATAAAATATTGAGAAAATATCACAACTGCAGCTTTATGATTTCAAACACATCAAATAACTTTATGACAAACAGATGTTGACACTGAGACTTTAACACGAATACATTGACCTCAAGTCTAAGACATCAATGCCAAATCATCCCAATGCTGCCTTTCCAATGCTGCCATCTTGATGCTGCCATGTCCAACACCACCATTCTGATGCTGCCCTGTCCAATGATGTTATCCCATAACTGCCATCTTGATGCTACAGTCACCATGCTGCAATCCCAATGCTTCCATCCAAATGCTGCCAACACCACCCTGCCATACTGACATTGCCATCTCAATGATATAATCTGAATGTTGCTGTCCCAATGCTGCCATCGCAACACTGTCATCACAATGCTGCAGTCCTCATGCTGCCGTTCAGATGCTGCTGTCCTGATGCCACCATCCTGATGCTGCCATCCTATTATTGCAACCCTCACACTGACAAAACAGAAAGAAACTACTTTCCCTGCCTATGAAACTAATGCAAATATGATGCTTGAAGTATGTTTGGTTTTATTCCTTACTGTGTCATGCATATTACTGTTTTGGCACCATCTACAAAACAGACATGATTAAGTTATTATCTGTGCAGTATTTACTTAATAATACCAAACAATACGCCTGTCCCATTAAATTAGCAGTAGAATAATTGTGAATCATGTTATGCTCCTCCAACATGTATACGGTATATGAACAGATTTCAAATTAATAAAGGTCAGCAGTTTGGAGGTTGTTTGAGACCATGTATCATTCGGTCTCGCCCAAAATAATTGAGACTGCATATCATATGGTCTTGCCTGCAATAACATGTAAAATAAAATAAATCCCATCCCCTGAACCCATTGTGCAGTAGGCACTAAGCTCAGACAGTGCACTATGTTCTACAACATCAGATTGCACAATAAGCCCAAGGCCATTTGTCACCAACTGGGCATTATTGTGGGGTAGCCCAAATTTTTGTTCTCATAACATTGCCAACTTTTTCATGTCTGTGAGTGGGTAAGTTTATTAAATGGGTTAAAACATCCACCTGAAGAGGTTATTTTTTGTTTGGGGGGAGGGGATGGCATCAAAATCCCTCAAACAGCATTTGTGGGCAGAGATCTGGGGTTATTCATGTTTGGCCTCCTGCCACAGGTTTAATGGTCACTGTGTGATTAAAAAGCATGCACCTTTGTCACAACACCTCCTCCATGTACTGCCACATCTGTTGCATTCCTGCTGTCCCCAATCATGTCCTCTGATGATGATGATTACATTGCTTCCAGTCACCCAGATGATGTTGACTCCGAGATGCTTTCATCTGTTGAGGCTTCAAAAATGTGGCCACGAAGAAGCAAAAGGGCAAAAAAGGTGCTCATACAAAAAAGAGGAAGATAGTAAATGTGAAGACTCCTGCTATTTAAGGCCATCATGCACATTCACTGGTGTATGATAGTAATGAGGTTAGTAGCAAGATATTGTTGCTTGCCAAGGCATTCGTTGCTGTGACATGCAATGCAAAACAGAATACCAACAAGAAGGCCAACAAGTTTTGGGCAGAGATCTCCCAATAGTTTGAAGAGCCTGTTGCAACAATGAACAAGTTGAAAAAGAGGAACCCCAAGTATGAGCTGATTGGAACAGGGGAATTGAGTCTCTTTGCAATTGTTGGCAGCATTGTCTCCAGCCAGCCAGCCAGAAGTTCACAGGGATTATATATCAGAATCATCTGAGTTCCCATGAAGTAAAGATGACACCAAGATGGACCTCTACAATTCAAGAATGAGGGAATTGTATGCCTTCATGTAAATACATACACAAAGGACATTCTGAAGATATTTAGCAAACTTATGAAGACATACCACTTCCTATCAAATCATCCTAAGTTTGAAGTAGAATTCCCAATAGATGTTTCAAAACATCCTCCAAAGCATCCAAACTCCATCATGAAGAGCAATCTACCATCACAAGAGTAGATAGTTGGTACTGCCGAATCAAACACCTTCATGAGGGCACCCGCACAAATGGAACAACCAGCACGACAAGTGCATTCAAAGTATGTTGATGCAATCAACTTTGTGATAGACAAGGTCAAGCACCAAGTATTTGGGGAGTATGCACCCTCTGCCTTTGTCCAAACTATGTGGAACAAGATCAAGTGGGACTTCAAGAGTATGACAAGCAGATGAAGGCCATAACTTACAACCAGATTATTTCCATGGCACCCTCACCTCTATGAGATGATTACTTTCAAATCTATGCCACACCATTGCAGCTGAGGTAGAGAATTGTAAGAAGGTGGTAGGGTTGACAACCAAGGAGTTGGAAGTGAAGGAGAGGTCTCTTCATCTCCAAGAGGCATTGCTGAATGTTTCATATGAACTTGATTCTTATGGAAAAACTTGAATCAGGTATGTCATAATTGTGAAAATGTATTTAACAAAACCAACTCACCTTGTTCTGCTACCCAGAATACATCTCGTTGGTTGCGGCTACTCATATCTAGATTCAATGTAGAATCCCATCACCTTGTGAATGCAGAGAAGGGTGCCAAATTTGCTTGCATTCATAATCATGACAACAATGACTTTATGAATACAAATAGATTTGAGCGATCTATTTTAAAGAATATGAAAGCCATTTAGGCATTCCATTGAGAGCTGCTTGATGAAACATGCATGAAAGCCATTGAAAAACTGTGGAAGATGAAGATCAGGGACCGTCCAAAGAATGGGGACCTTTTGGGTTGTATTGCCAACCAACTGCATCTGGCATTGAGAAGGCCAGTATGGGTAAATCTGTTTATTTGACACCAATTTTTCCTATTTGAAGAAAGCAGCCAGCATTGAACTGTTAGATATGATGTAGTTATTAGTGATGAGAGATATTGGTATTGCAATGCACTTCGACAAAGTAAAAAAGATTAATAGAATATAGTGCAATTTAAATAATCAATGGATTATACCCTTCAACAATGTTGCCAGCAGTAGTAATCACTTCCTCACCAAATTTATGTCTATAGAGATGATGTTTCATGGCTTCTTTCATAACCATTCATCCATCAATATCATGCAGTGCCTCCCAATGTTTGCAAACCATTTCAAATTTTGTACTGTCTCCCACATAATACAATCCAAAACTTCATTAACACCATTCAAATCAGCATCTAAATGACTTACATCATCATCAACACCACCAATGGTATCATCAACATTTAACTCATGATAGATTGTTGTATCAATGATGCTATAAAATCTGCCATCTTCTACATCATCATTCTGTAGGCAAGCTTTCACCATCATGTTATGCATCAAGATTGTAGCCAAAACAACATAGTATATATCATCTTAGTGGGAGAAGGTTGCTAAGATTACTGAGTTTTTGAAACTTCAACTTTAAGACCCCATAACCTCATTCAACATTTTTCCTTGACAACTCTTGATCTATAGCAAAACAGAAATCCATGGTTATGGGGTCTGACACCATTCCTAGAAATTTTGTTGAACAAGAATATATTCTGTCGACAAGATAAAATAATTTATGAATACTTGCCCATCAACAGTGAAGTCATGATCACTTTTGTCATGATCTCCATTGGTTATTGACTCAAATAGTGCAGATCTCTCCAATTTGTTGATGGAAATCCAAATGCTGCATGCAAAAACCATAGATTTGTTTCAGCCACAGATTTCATGCTGATAGCAACATACTTCTCCCACCCTTGAAATTGTTCTTTTCGGGCTGTGGGACAATTCTGCCAAGAAACTTTGTCATATCTAGATAAACCAGCATCCCAGGCATCTTATGAACATGATTATGAAGTTCAGTGAATTGCTCTTTGTTGGTCTTCTCAAAGAGACCTCAGTCAATGCTGGAAAATTAACAAGACCTCAAGCTAACCAAGACACACACACAGGACAAGGTGTCTCTCCATTTGAAAATAGTCAATGAAGGCCCTTGCAGAAACACAATGACAAATCATCTTCTGGGAACATAGGTACTTAACATTGACCTGAGCTGATAGTTAGTCAACTTTTTAATTGCAGAAAATAGGAATACAAAGTGGTTTTCCAGATGATTGGAAGTTATTTTTATGAGCTTTTGAATGATTAAACCAAGGACTACAAACTGTTATTCCTCATCTTTTTATCATGTATTTTACATGATAACTCGTTATTCTGCAGTAACTGGCTGTAGGATTGTACAGTGGTTTATCTTGGTCTTTCCAGAAGATTTGGTCTTGGAGATGGTCATGGTCATGTCAAGACCTCCCAGTCTTGCCAGATGTCTTGGTCTTGAGCCTTGGGAGTACCATGATGTTCTTGGTACTTGGGACAAGAGGAATCTAAAGGATAACTTTGATTTGTACGGTGTGCTTGTGCCTCATTTGGGCATATTTGTGGCAAGAGTCCCTAAAAGCATCCTTGGCTCATGTCAAACATAGGACTGGGGAATCTTTTTTAAGCCCTGCACATAGTTTTCTCTTAGAAGTCATCATTTTTTGCCAAATTGCATATGATGATACCACCATGTTCCACTTGATCCTGTATGTCCTCTCAAACTTCTTGTTGGCAAAGCAAGGAACATCATCAACCCAGTTACTCATGACACCAGACTCAGCTCTTCATGATCATATCCTATTGTTCACATGTTCCCAGTGTGGTGATATTTCTCATCAATTTAGCAAGATCGTAATCACAAATAACATCCAAAATTGCTTGCAGAACCTCTTGGCCGATGGACACTCAGAATGCAATATTTCAAGAAAAACTGCAAAAACAACAATTAACTGAATTGTATACATCACTCCAGGATAATGATGATTGCAACAAAACTCTTCTTAGCCCATTTTCATCCATGATGGATGAGTAATGAATTCCAACATGTGGCGATGGATATTTCATGAAGCAATGCATCTTATTTTTTATCCATGCGTAATTTACCTCACCATAACCCCAAAACAGAAGTGCCCAGTGCCCAGCATAGATGAAATTTGAAGGATGAAAATTATTAAATTATAACCCTGATGCAGACAAAATTGGGGGAAGGGGATAAAACACAAAAAATGGGTTTTAGTGATGGGTTAAAAAAATAAACCCCCATGACAAATCCTCCAGTTGGTGGCAAATGGCCTAATGCCTGATTATGCAGTGCACCTGACCTTGTTACCAGTCAGAATTCTCCAACCATACAAGTGTCAAGACATGCAGCATCTGTCACAACTGAGGAACTTGTTTTTTATATACATAGTGTTTGTATCATTTTTGTTTACACTAGTCAATATGAACCTCTGTATGATATACAGTCGCAAATGTCAAATGCGCTCCAAAAAGCAGACACCATTCAAATATACTTCAACATATTGAACACTACACTAAATGACTTTCATTTTACTTACATGTCTATACAAACATCATATTTTTTCATACCAGAAGAAACAATAACATTGATACTTTGAGGAAGTTAACAGCAACAAGCTGCAAAAATGCATGTTGCTGCTGCTACCATAAAATCGGTGAAATAGTCAAACGAAATGTCCACGATCGTTGCAACATGTGACAATCTCACTCAGTTTTGGCAAGGAATAAAGCAGTTAAAATAAAAAATGCAGACCATAGACATTGTATTTCTATCCTTTTGATGATGCTATGTTGATTCATGTGCTCTGGCCTACTCACCGCCCCCCTTTTTGTCCTGCCATCCAGGACCTCTCATCTCCCACTTTTCTCTTATTTATTCTGATTATATCAACTCCAACAATGCATCCTGATGTGTTGTAGATTGCATTGAAGAGCCCAATGCCTCTCCCATTTTGTCTGCATCTGTTGTGGCAGTGTTCAACAAATGCATCAAAAAATTGATGGAGCATTTGTGATGTTGGTGATTATTTAATGCATAAATCACTGATTATCATACAAATGTGGTCTTTCGTTAGTGTTTCAAAGCTACAACAGAGTCAAATAATCATCATTCAACAGTCATAAAAATTTTGATTGGCATTGAAAATAACCAAACTCGAGTTTACTTGCAAATTATACACTCTACATTACAAACTGATAATTGTGCATGCAATTGGCAATTGATGCATTATTAGCCTCTGAATAATGTATTAAGAAGGCTTGTGCTCTTTGGTGTGTAGAAAGATGTGTTTTCTACAAGTAGAAGAAAACCTGAAGCAATCTGAAGGATGCAGATGGGAGGGCAACCAAGACGTAGGTTACAAATGATGCATTGTTTGTCATTACAACAAGACCTTCTGTTGTAGTGCCCATGTCAAGTACAAAACTTTGCAATGGGCATGTGAATAGTCTCAACACCAGAAGAGCAAGATACCTTGCATCAAAGAAGATGCAGTTGGTGCATTGGATTTTTAACAGTGTGAGCAAGGCCTACATGTGACAGCTTGACTTTACAAAAAGTGGTGGAGAAAATCATGCCAGAGCTTAATGAGAAATCAATGCAGGCAAAGAAATCAAACTGTCAGAGGATTACTGCAAAGAGCTGGACTTCCTCACCATGTCAGTCCTCATGTTGCCCAAAAAGGCATAAAAAATGGAAGCTGTAGCCCACGAAATCATTGACTACAAGAGACAAACAGTTGCAACAACAAATCCTGCCCATGTTATAACATGGACCAGACATCCATCCCTTTTTCATACCACAATGTTGGAAGAAGTAATTGAGAATGGTTCACATGAGATCATCAACCTCAGATACAAAGAGGGCAACACTCACAGTGACAGCAACAATGAGTGGTGAGGTACTGCTTCTACTTCTCATTTCTAAAAATGAAAAAATGGTCAGATTGAAAAAAGGAGAGACCAAATCTCCCTCCCATATGTCTTTATGCCATCAAAAACGGCTTTGATTGATGAGTCCATGATAGGCTTATGGATCAAGCAGTGTCTTTCCTGATGGAAAAAACATGCTCCCTCCCCACATTTTACCCCTTCTCATATTTGACTCATTTTGAGTCCATATGATGGGACCTATTGTTACATGAATCCAATCACTGGGAATCAAAGTGCAACACATTCCCATTGGTTTCACTTACTTGTGTCAGCCTATTGATATGGCATAAACTAGCCAATTAAAAATGTAGTGGCAGAGAAATGGGAGGACTGGGTGGACACAGAGGCAGTAGGAGAAGGAAGGGCAATGAAGACCCCATCACACGAGCTAATCCCAATGTGGGTTGGCAAAGCATACCATGGAAAAAGAAGGGTCTTGAATGGAAGATCTATTGTTTCATTAATATATTAATTCAGTATTTTTGGTTCAATAAAAGAAAGAATTTGTTTCAATTAAAGATTTAGCTTAACCAGGTACAATTAAAATAATTCTCATCACTATCAACAATTGCCACTAAGCTGTAACTCTGGTTGCAGTGCTACAGCAAACAACAGTATCTGTTGGGATGCTCAGTGGTGTACACATCAAACATCCACACCACCACTCCATTGAGAAAGCAACTCCACATGCCAACAGCATGTTTCCTAGGAGCAATCCAACCTTGCATCTGTCACTTCCATCAGAAAGTAATAAATAGCCGTGAGGTCACAAGATGGAGTTTTCTTAAGGCACAGCAGCACAACAAAGACATGTGCTGACCTTTCCAAGAGCAAGGCATTACTGCAGCCAAATCTGTGATTTAGACAGGTGCACCCATTGTCTGTGACATTGATGCTAATGATTGGAACAAGAAATTCCACGGGCATGAGAGCTTCAAACATTTTTTTCTTAAAATATTACATGGTGATATGTAAGCCCACCAAAAAAGGTAGGTGATGTGTGGTGAGTCAAGCAACAAACAGCCATAACTTTTGAACCACCAGGAAGCATGGGGAACCCAGCATATGGGCAGATTGCTCATGAAATGGAGAATCTATTTATATTGAACTTGAATGGAGAAAATGAGTTTATAGGTCAGAAAACAAAAATGTCCATTAAAATGGTTAGATTCTGTAACATGAGATGATCTTTACGTAATTTCTAAATTCCAAGTTTTACGGCAGTAATTCACTGATTTGCCAGAGGGTAGATTGGGATTGAAAAATATGTTATCAAGCATTTTTGAAAAGCATAGGTGTATTACAATTTAAAACTTTTCTCCTCCTCTTCCTTCTTCTCCTCCTTCAGTTTTTTTCAAGTTTGACTAATACAGGCAATTACAAGATAAATAAATGTCTTTACCTTGCAAAGATTTTGCAATATGGATTCAATGGTAACTACAAAATAAAATATACTGTACTAGCTTTTTGTGTATTAATATTACAATTACAAATGATTGAGTTATATCAATGTGAAAATAAATATTTTAACTGCATAGAGTAAGAGTATTTAACAATTTTACCTAGCAGAATACTCCTACTTTTTGCATTTTGATGAAAATAACTTTCCAGTAGGAGTAATATGTGATGCACCACTCTCATATCACATATAGATGCTAAAAAAGCATGTCAAATCATGTATTGAAGCTAAAAAATCATGTAAATGTCATTTTATATTTAATGCAATGTAAGAGCTAATGACTGAGTAACAACAATGGTATGGTATACATTGATATTGTCACTACACTATTGTTATTATAGTAGTGTTTGATGTAAGAAATGTTCTGTTGTTTTGGGAGCATTGCAAACATGGGGATGGCAGCATTGGGTTGGCTGTATTGGGATGGCTGTGTTAGGATGGCTGTGTTGAGATGGCAGCATTGTGATGACTGCATGTGCTGCACCCAAACCACCATTTCCACATTGCCATCCCCACATGCCCCATGCTTCTATTCATAGTGTAAATTATTGGTTTCATCTTGAAGCTGCTATATTGTTGCTGCCATCCTCGCTCTGCCATGCTGATGCTACAACCCCAATCTTATTTGATAACAATATTGCTGCATCAAAATACCCCCATTCTGATGCTTCCATTCCCACTCTGCAATTGTGTCCCAATACTCCCAATCTCCATGTAAAAACAATATTGCTGCATCAAAAGAACATTTCCCAACAACACACCACCTGCACTTACTTTTCTTTCAGCACAGCTGTAAGAATATGAGTATATAAAAAAGAAATCAATCTTTTCAAAATGACTAGAAGCAAACAAATAGGATGACAAGACAAAAACAAAAACAATAACACCCCACATACAAATGATAGCAATGAACAATTGTGTGAGGAATGCAGTGTTGCAACGGTGGAACAGGGATGGTTCTATGGAGACTGCAGCAGCAGAACAATAGCATGGAGATTGTGTCAGTGTGCCCCTCCTTCCATCCCCACACTGACATCCTCTCACTGCAAGCTTGATACTTCTCCCCCATGCTCCCATTCCAATGCTCAATGATGCGGATCCATTTCAATACTCCTAATCCCCATGTAAAAACAATATTGCTGCATCAAAAAAACCTCCCATCAACACACAACCTGCACTTACTTTTCTTTCACAATCATTTCAAAATGACTAGAAGCAAACAAAAAGAATGACAAGGCAAAAAACAACATCAATTACCCCCCCACTTACAAATAATAGCATTGAACAATTGTTTGAGGAATGCAGTTTTGCAATGGTGGTACAGGAATGGTACCATGGAGACTGTAGCGGTGGAGCAGTAGCATGGAGATTGTGTCAGTGTGACTCCTCTTCCATCCCCACACTGCCATCCTTTTGCTGTAATACTGATGCTTTTGTCCCCATGTTGTCATCACCATGCTCAATCATACAGTTCCAACCCAATGGTGTCATCTACAAGTCCCACAACACCATACCCATGCTGCCATCCTGGTACTTCCATTCCCACTCTGCCATCCTGATTCTACCATCCCAATACACCAACATACATGCTGCCATCTGAGACGAGACAACAATATTGCTGTATCAATCTTCCCAACAACATTGTACTTACTTTTCCTTCAGTACAGCTGTAAGAATAGCAATAAATTAATGGTAAGATAAACATCTTTTTCAATAACTGCTCACAAACAAGACAAATTACAGAGCAAAAACAATAAGCAATACCTAGCACAATACTTATATCATAGAACAATGGTTTGTGAACTGACCTGGTGCAGCAGAATGGTAGCATAGGATGCCTCCATCCCCACCCTATCATCCTCCCACTGCCATCCTCATGTCTTCATCCTCATGATGCCATCCCCATGACCAATGATACCATCCTGATGCTGTTGTGCTGTGAATGCCTTCCTGATGAATCCATTGTGATGACCTCATCCTGACAATCTTGTCCTGACTATCCTGTCCTCATTATCCCATCTTGATGCTTCCATCCTGATGATCCCAACCTGATGTTCCCATCCTAACAATCACGTCCTGATGGTCTCATCCTAATGCTGCCATTCTGATGCTGCTAGTCCCAACATTTCCATCCCGGTCATCTTATCCCGAGTCCTGACCATTCCCTCCTGATGCTCCCATCCTGATCCTGGCGCCCTCATGCTACTGTCTAGACACTACCATCTTGATGCTGCTTCCATGATGGTCCTGTCCAGATGCTGCTGCCATGATGCTGCTGCCATGATGCTAATCCCATGATGCTGCCACCATGATGCTGCTGCCCTGATGATGCCGTCCAGATGCTGCCATCCAGATGCTGCCATCCTGATGCTGCCGTCCTGATGTTACCGTCCTGATGCTGCCATCCTGATGCTGTCATCCTGGCACTGCCATCCCCAAACTCAGTCACCACACTGCTGTTCCCATGCTGCTCTCCACATGCTGAAAACACAGAAAGAATTCCTCAGCCTAGCTATGAAAATAGTGGCACAATGTTGCTGATGCAGGTGTGATTATTTCACCTGCATCAATGATAGTAAATATGACATGATTAATGTTATGTTGGTGCAGTATTTTTACGTAAAGATAGCAATAGAACACTGTCATAATGCACTCTCACTAGACTGTGTGTAAATCATGTAAACTATATGTGAACCACAAGAGAGAGATGTGCATGTCACCAGTACCACATCAGTATACTCCTTTCATTGGTATTGAGTAATAATAAATTCCCTATTAGAAATCAATTCAATCATACTTCACAATATAAACAATCAAAGCTGCTCAAATAATGCTTTCAATCATGATTTTCTAAGAAATGTGCGAATTTTACTGACTCTTTCCTTGTACAAATAACATTTTCTCCTACTCAAATAAAGTATGGTAAAATCCTTTCAAAAAATTACAAAACTGCAATCTGCAAAAAAGCTTGCATCGGCTGCTGGTAGTATTCAGCGATTGTTAACCTCTCCTCGTTTTCACTCTCTCCGATAGTGAACGAAAAAGCATCATGGCGAAATCGAAAGAAGAACGCGAGCAACGCCGCCTCGAAGCCAAGGAACGATCTGAAAAGCGCAAGGCCGTCAAAGCCGCAAAGTCTTCCTCGGCGCAACTCAACGACTCCTCCAAAGACGAAATCAAGGTGGATCCCAATGAATTACGCAACAATATTCCAATTTCGAAGGAGCACAATTCTACATTGCCAGCGCTCTCGCTGCCGATCGATGCCTTGTCAAAGGTGGTGCGATATTTGCCTGCTCGTGAATGGGGCGCGTTAAGTCTGACGTGTACGGGGTACAACGGCGTCCTGGGAGGATGTCGCGTGGCGCATTTGTGTTCGAGGTTGATGAGAAGAGAGGATGGGGAGGGCAAACAGAGCAGTTGCGGTTCGACTTGTTTGGTGGGAGGATTGGAGCTTTGTAGTGGGAGAAAAGAGGCAATGGTGAGTGGATGATCACGTTGATGTTGACAAGTAAGAATGTCGTCAACTTGAAATGTCACACCGAAACACATAATCAAAAACAGGCGATATTGGAAAGATCACTCGTCGCTGGAGGACTAACGAATCGATTGGTCTCCAAAAAGATGAAGAACAGCTACAAAAAGAATCCTGCTGGAGATGCCGATGCAGATGAATATCCTGGGTACATCATTTGTTGTTTGTCATTCATCATTTGAATTCACACTCTAATTTACATACCATTTCCTCATGAAACTCGGCATTATCTTTCTTTGTGTTCTTAGCTATGCGAGATTCGTGGAGGAGGCAACCATTGGATATTCAGCCATGCAGGTGTGTTCTTATTTCTTCTCTAAGCACGACTTCACGAATAATTTTTCAAGTCATGGCCGAGTAGCTCATTCTCACTCTTACCGGTACCCCCGTCCCACAAATCAACAAGTGCTCTCGCAGCGCCACATTTCCATCCCATCTACAAGGTCGTTTCGCATCATGCTCGCCCGAACACACACTTCTCCGTCTCGGTGGAGGAGGAAACACTGCCAGCGGTCCGGGCGGATCGGGCACGGCCACGTGGGGCGTAGGAAAACGTGGCCAACTCGGACATGGCAATCGGGAGGACGCAGCGGAACCTAGGCTGCTGCTGGGAAAGATTGGTTGGGGGATAAGGATTGTTCAAGTAGCCGCTGGTGGAGGATTGGTTCGTGTAGCGCACTCGTTATTGCTTACCTCCACGGGACGAGTTCTCAGCTTTGGGACTGCGCAATATGGTCAATTGGGACATGGATATGATGCAGGAAAACAATTGAGTGATTGTTTACGGCCGAGATATATTGATGCGCTTAAAAATCAAAGGTGTGTTTGCGTCGCCGCGGGAGAATTACATTCAGGAGCTGTCACTATTGATGGGGATGTGTACACATGGGGGGAAGGATTTTGTGGACAATTGGGTTTAGGAGACAGGAGGCCACATTTGCTTCCGGAGCAGGTTACTCTTGGCGGACTCGGGGATGAATGTGTCTCCAATATGAGTTGTGGGTGCAGGCATACTCTGGTTGTCACAGAGGAAGGTGAAGTTTTTTCGTGGGGATTGGGGCGTTTTGGCGTGCTGGGTAGATCCTACACTGATTTCACGTACAATAATGACATTGGAATGGTAGTACCCGATGGAGAAGAGGGTCAAGTGCAAGGAATTGCAGCAAGAGCGCCTCCGATGCCTCCTGCTCAAATCGATGCTGTAGTAGCTGCTGCGAATGCAGATAATGTGGCAGTAGATGACCTTCTAATGAGTTTGGATGCGTTGAATCTCACACTGGACGATCCAAGCGATCAGTGCTATCCTAAAGTTATTGACTCCTTGAAAGGATTTCGTGCTGTAGGTGTTTGTGCTGGCCATCGACATAGGTGAGGTCTTTTGGTGCTGTAATCATTTGGTGTTATTCAATTACTTGTACGTATGCAAACAGCTTTCTACTGATTAATATTCTTAGTATGGTGCTGGATGAACATGGCGGACTTTACACGTCTGGGTCTGGAGCAAGTGGAGCACTAGGTCATGGAGATACGGTTGGGCAAGAATTCCCGGTGAAAGTTGTGGAGTTTGGTGAGAAGAAAATAGAGCTCCTTATTCACTCGGAATGAACCTATACGAGTCTAACGCGTTCACTTCCAAATAAAATTGATTTCTTTAGAGAAGAATAACGTTCGTATCCATCAAATGAGTGCAGGAGTAGACATGAGCATGGCTGTGTCAACGACAGGTCACGTCTATGCATGGGGAAAAGCTAGTGACGGCAGACTGGGTTTGGGTATAGGCAAAAGTAACATAACACTGCCAAGGAGAGTTGATGTAGGGGATGCCGAATTTAAGGCGGTTGATGTAGAATGTGGTTACGTCCACGCCATTATTGTTGGGTTAGATGGTTCTGTTTATCAATGTGGGGGTGTTGGCATTGATGGTAAAGACGATGGGCAGGACTTGGGGGAGATAGAAGATGAAAACAGAAGAGGGTACCCAGAGCTGATATCAGGGTTCAATATTTGGCATAGGATTGCTGAACCAAAGGAGAGTATCGTGAAAGAGAAATGGGCCAAGTATGGCAAGTACGAGTTGAAAGGAAGGACTAAAATGATGAATGAGGGAGTAAGGTCTATCGCTTAACCTGAAATAGTATTTCTCAAAACTTAGGTTACGGATATATTTGACATACCTCAGAACAAGGTCCCCGGCATATCGATTCCACTTCTACGGCCTAGCAGCTCATCTCATTGTTGCAATAGGTATCAAACTGCCGACGAATCAAATCAGAGTAAAATAGGTTAACAGATTCATCAACGTCCTTAGTACATTCTGAAAGATAAATCTTGTTCTTCACATTACGCAGTAGCTGTTCTGCCTCATCGTCGTCCGCCACATAGCTGTTCAAGTCAGAATGATACTGCATGACTTGTTCAATCTTCTCAGTCTTGTATTCGGCCAACAGCGGATCAGGGATATTCACTTGATTTTCTTCGTCCTCGCTCATTTCATCGTCGAAGTCATCATCAAGCCATTTGCCATTGATTACATTTTCCGCTCGGTAGAACAGCTTCTTTTCAAAGACGGGATCTCCCTTACATGCTTTGTCATCAGTAAGTCCATTAATTCGTTCCATTCGGACATTTGACCGTCCCAAGACTTGCAGAGGACCCGTCGTATGATATTTCGTTCCCAGAGTACAGTTCTCCGCAGCTTTGATATCAACAAAAGTCACTTGTTCTGGTACTGGTAGAGTTTCCATCTGTTTTCCTTTGCGTTGACCACCATTTCCTGGCTTGGACTGAGATCGATACGTTCGTTTGGGAATCGATACATAAAACTTTGCATGAATTACTGCGTATTCTTTTTTGTTGGCTTCTTTCCAGTCCATATAATCGCCACTTTGCTGTAATTTATTCATGTGGTCTCTACGATTCTGGTGTCCCTGCGACTTAAAGTCGTAATTGTTATCGCGCGCGTAATATGTAGTATGTGCACTCACCTCATGCCCACCATCATCGACATCTCCTGTGTCCATCTTCTCGTTGTCCATTTGTTTTGTGGGCACACCATCGAACTCGTCGTCGTCGTCATTATCATGATACACTCCCTCCTTGTTGGTGTTGCTACCACCCGCAGGCCGATCTTCCATCCTTCGATACCCTTTCCCCGTATGCATACGTGGATTTTTCAAAATGGCTCTATACTCTTCGGGAGCAACTTGTGCTCGAAACAACTGATTCCGTCCCATCGCTGGATGATCCATCACAGTCTTGACAGTTCCCGTAGTGTAGTAAAAGTCAAGTTTAACGATGCCACCATCATTCATTTTCTTTTCGAAGAATTCGACGCGTGATTGTTCAACACTTCCTGTGAATTTCCATCCGAATGCTGTGGGATCAGGATATTGCTCGATGCTGATGCGTTGATCTGCATAGTCTGGACGCAATCCATTGTAACGAGGTGTCACTTGAGCAAGCTGCTGAGTCTGACTTGTGCTATTTGTGGATTGGCTATTTCGAAAACTCCCAAGTTTGACCCTCTTGGCATCATTCAATATCCACTGGTGTCGTTGGAAATATCTCACACCATCGGGTCGAATGGTTCTCGTAGACTTCGCCGCAACCGGTGCATTGAATGCGACTTGTTCCCCATCCAAGAATAGTTCACAGGACAAGTCAAGGGGAGAATTGTTCTTGACTTGAAAGTAATAGCTTTTGCCCACGGCCCATTGGGGGACGATGATGGTAGTCCATTGTTCGCGAGAGTGTGCTGGTCCTTCTCCAGGCCGGAGAAGTTGATTCAATAGGATCCCCTTTCCATCGACTGTTTCTTTGTACGGTGCCTCGCTACGAGGATATGAGATATGCATTTCCTCTCCCTTGTGATCATCACTAAAATTAGTTGGAATGCTAGCGATACTCTCACCCTTCTCGATAGCCATGGAAAGGTCAACCCATTCGTCAGTATCATTCTTCACACCCAAAGCCTCCAAGATTGCCATCTTGGTATCTTCCACTGAACAACGACATCTATAATACATGCGATCGACTTCTTCTTCGGCTGTCTTTTGGTCTTCGCCCAACGGTCCGTTTATTCTTTTGTAGACGTAGTATCGAATCAGTCCGCCCAACGTTTTTTTCCAGGCAATCATGATCCCGGAGCTGCGGACTTTGATGGGTGGGAGGACCCCGCTTGATTTGCTGCCGTTGCGCTGTGTGATGTTCCTTTTGTTGTTGGTCCTCCTGCTATTCCTCACCGTGGCTGAGTTTCGATCGACCCTACTCCTTAGGCGGCGATGGCGATAGCGTTCTCTCTCATGCGCAACGGCGTCCCTTGAGGTGTCTCCACGGACAGTGACCCCGACGTCGCGGCCGGGGATTCCTCTTCGTTTTTTGTGTGCCCGAGGCTTACTTATCCGCGCGCCTCCCCTCGAGGTTGATCTGCTTCCAGTTGCCATTGCTGCAAACAACCTCTTTGCAGTGCACGATTTGAATGCGGGAGGCTCGTGGCATCACCTCGCAAGGATGCCGTATGTATCGTGACATCCATCGAGCTTTCCAGAAGATATTTGCTAAATTATTGTTCTTACGCGGCTCGTACGAGGTATGTCGAGGTATGGTAGGTAGAGTGTAGTAGGAAGATGGACAGCAGTCGATGCAAGATTTTTTAACATTCCCACGTTGTAACAGTGTATGTTGAAGTTCGAATCATTGCCTGACATCTGTGTTTTTCATCGGCAGAAAACTCAGAAATTTAGCATAATTAAGGCCCCGTGCATTGCTGAAAAAAATAAAACGCAAAAACGCAAAAACGTACCCCAATTTTTCCCTCTCTGAACGTGCGTTTTTGGGGGTGGGTGAGTCCGTGCATTGCTGATAATATATATTTAGTGATGCAAAACACACCCCTAAAGTACCCTCACAATAACTAAATTAACCGTCAAACAAAAGTCATACATCCACTCACACAAGATCACAAGGAATATCATAAAAAAGTTTTATGATATTCCTTGATCTCCCTGAACATACAAAATGGTATTGTACCCTCTGTA
>JALLPD010000260.1:0-18157 GCA_036940065.1 Cyclotella cf. meneghiniana
TTTTCCCTGCTTGACTAGGCAGGCACCAAGTCTCAGCAGAGGTCAAATGAGTACTTTTACACTAAAGGAAGAGGCAGAGTAACAATCAAATTCAACGAATACTATAACAGCAAAGAACCCACAGTTAAACCTGATATTGTCAAGTATGACAGAAAACGACTAAGCCAGCATTTGACCTCATCTTAAAAGTAAAAATACTAAGAGAGCTCAGAATCATTCTTGATTTTTAAACAAAGGAAATTACCATTGATGAGATGATTTGCCAATAAAAGACATCAACAGTCTGTCCACCAGCTCTAAGATTGAGAAAGCATGATTCATGAGCTGTGCATCACTGAGGAAGTCACTCAATGTGCCTTTCACATCTCAGATGCAAAATAAAAGGCAGACCTCCATGCAATTGTTGACACCAATTGTCATCACCTCAATCTACACAACCAATCAAAGTTCTTAGAAGGTCTTCAAAAATACAAGTGCCTCTTTGACAGTGCACTAGGTGACTGGAACACAGAGCCTGTCTACTTTCAATTAAAGGAAGGTGCCAAACCATACCATGACAGAGCTTACTTGGTTTTGCTAGCACACAAAGAAACTCTAATGAAAGAGTTGAATAGACTATGCAAACCTGATGTACTAGGTGCAGCCTGGATCTGAATTGGCTTCACCATCATTTATTGTGTCAAAAACAATCAAAATGTATACATTCTAAGTGATTTTAGGAAGGGAAATAACAATTAGGAAGAAAACCATTTCTATTACCAAAAATCAGCATAATTGTGCAAGAGTTAGAGTGTTTTCACTTTAGCCTTGGCTCTTGATCTCAACATGGGCCACTACACCATTAGATTGGATCTAGATACATCAAAAATCTGCACTATTAGTTTTCCATGGGGTAAGTACTCCTACCTTAGGTTGCCAATGGGCATTGCCAGTTCACTTGACATTTCCAAGCAAAAATGATGGAACAAATTGGCACCCTGGGGTTTATCAGAGCTAACATTGATGATCTACTACAAATCACCAACAGAATCCTGGAAGGCCATCTGGCTAAATTAGAATTGATTGTTTCCAGACTGTAAGATGCAAGTTTAAAAGTAAATGCTTGCAAATAAAACTTTTCCGCTATTGAAGTAGAATATCTTGGGAAGATATAATCAATGCTTCCACTATCACCATTCAAAAGTGTTGAAGACCTCCATAGATTTCTTGGTATGGTTCAATACTATAGAGATCTTTGAGCACAGTGCAGCAAAATGCTTGCCCCACTCACAAGCCTTGTTGGTGAGTGCAGTCATACTAAACAGTACAAAATCCGAAAAGTTAAGGAAAATACTGGCATTTGACCAAAGTTCATCTAAAAGGTTTCAATGACATGAAGGCCACTATCACTAAAGATGTGCCATTGGCCTATCCGGAATATTCAAAAGGATTCAAGATTTATACTGATGGTTCTAAGAGACAACATGTAGCCATCATTACTCAAAACAACAGGCTATTGCCTGCCCTGACTATTCAAAAGGGTCTGAGATTTCTTCTAATGATTCTAAGAAAGAAATAGTCTTGGCTGACTGGAATAAAATAGGAGATTATAGGCAATGTCAAACAATCCAATGTGAAAAGAAGTCTCTTGTGGGACTGTGAAATTGGTAACAACATTCAACCTTGCAAACAAGATTTTTCTCTGGAAATCAAAAATTAAATACCATTGTGATCCTTGGACTATATCTACACTCCATCTGAATGGCACAATCAAGGTTCAACACGGAACCAAGTCAGAACAATTAAATATTAAAAGAGTAACATAGTATTTCAACAGTGTAAAAACCAATACATTAAATGTAACAAACTATTCATACTCATTTCTCCTAAAACAAGCTCTTAAGCTTGCTTAAAAACAGCTTTTAGTCAAATACAAAGACAGAAGTCTTGTTTGTGTAATGTCTTGTATACTCTTTCGACACATTCACCCTGCCATCAGACAATTGTTCATGACATTTAAAGAAGTGTCTTCGTTTACTACAATGCCTTCCTTTTTTGTCCTTACTCTGAGAGTTTTTCCCACATTTGCACATTATTCTACATTCATGGGGGTGAGTAACATAAGCCAATTATTAGTTCACTGTTCTCTTTATTTTGTACAAGACAATGGAAGTACTAAGTCATGAGATATTAGTTTCTCAGAAAACAAAACAGAACAGGCACATATCTATCAAGTATGTTCCTCAGAAATAACTATCCAAAGATATTTTCTTTCTCAGAAAGCTTCTCATGTAACAGAGCTTGTGGGCACTTAAGGAAAGAATCAAGTCTTATTGCTCCTACCTGCAGCCAATCTCTGTGAAAATTACATCCAATCTCTGTGAGAATTGATTATCATGAAAATGACATGATAAAAACACAAGGACAAGCAGTTTGCAGTCCTTGTTGTTTGCATCATTTCAACAAGTAACTTAACTCATAAAAAATTTCACCAAAGTATTTTTCATCTAACTTCATTAAATCATCTAGATTTAAATACTGCTGGCTTTGGTTAAAGTCTAAAAGATTCTGATAATGAGATAAATGTTGACATATTGGCAATCCCCCCTTTGTGACTACAAAACTGACTCAATCCCAAACTGTACCACCAAGTTAAGTCTTCTGAAATCAAAGCAGTGATACACCCATTGCCCCCAGTGATACCACATACCATGTTTGATTGCCAACATATGGGGAGCATGACATCAAAACCTACGACATCAAATAACAAGAGGAGCCCCATGCACACAATATCAACTTCACAACAAACTGGGCTGAATCAGGTTTCACTCACAACATCTCCACGGGAGAGAACCACCATCTATTTTAGAAGGACAAACAGCACCTTAATTTTTATGCTATTATTATCATGCACTGGTCAAGTTTAGATCTGATGTGTTGGAAATGATGCAGGTCTTCTCCAAATAAAGACATGAAAGCTTGCTTGGAAAGGATTACCAGAATATAGAGGATGGCTTTGATCGTCTGCACTCTTCCTTATATGCTTACCTAATTGTGTCATGGTTGATACCCTGTGAAAGCTCAACGGCTTGGTACAAACAAATCTCTTCCACTGTCAATGAAAAGCGAATTTTGCAGCAACCTTTACATTAGAACATAAAAGAATTCAATATGGATGGATGCATATTCACATATTGAAAGGTTCTTATAAAAACATTCACATTAAAAAGATTGTTGATGCAGCAACTAACTCTGGAGGGCTGGATAATGCAACAAGCTTGCAAAGAATTGAACAAATAACAAACCATCTGAAGTTGGTTAAAACAAGATGACCTACCAATGGGCCATGTCATTAATCAGCTGAGAGATGATGATATTGAAATTTTGTTGAAAATGCATGATCAAATGGGTAGGTTGAAATGGTTGCCTTTTTCATTATGTTTGTTTTTTTGACAACATCACAGAAAAAGCTTGATTAGTCCATGCATTTGTAAAATCAGGACATCATTGAGTCATGACTTGATTTGTTCTCGCATGTTGTGGCTCATCTGTTTTTCAGTTAAACCAAGGCACTGTTTGTTTCAGCATTGAATCATGTGGGGGTGCCAGTAGTACAAATAGTAAGCCATTGTGGACATCACTTGTTCTCTCTTTCTCTAGATCTCTACTACATTTACCATGAGGATGGTGGGATTGAGACAGGTACACTCTCATGCAACATCACTTTGCTTCCTCCATTGTACAAGTTCAACAACAACACAACCGTAACAACACATCTTTTGCTTTAGACAACAAATTCACTTTGACGACAATATCCACGCCCAATGCGTGTCCTTCTTTGCATTACTTTTGATGTTTACATGTAGATGCTCATCATCTCAAATGGTCACATCATCATGATCATAAGACAAAAGTCATAAACAGATAATAATATGATGGTGATGATGGACATGATCAATGATAGATCATTCAATCACACAATGATGAATAGACAGAAAGAACAGTCAACCTAGACCAATGCACAAACACCTGACAAACTTTGCATACACAACCAAACCTCTTTTTGGGTTGGGTGATGCTTCATTTGCAATCATTGTATGCTACAGTGTTTGAACATCTCATTGAACACGTAGTAAGGGATCACTCATTCATTTTTCTATCGCAGCAAGTGACGCCATATTATGTAGGAGATACATCTTTAAGCTGGCGTACCATAGGTAGCTCTGCACTAAATGGGCCAGACACAGTATACTCAAGTGTCTGTGGTGACTGTGTGTTTTTACTCTTGCACGATTAATTCTCATAGCCAACATACTGCTTGCAAGAGAACATCTCATTCTTAGTTCTTGCAACTTTTCAGAGGAAACTGCATTTGTTGTGTTTAATTGACTTCAGGGAAAAATAGAAACCCTGGGTTGAGTTGTGAACACCAACAGAACAAACGTGCAAATCGACGCACAGATGCAAATATAGGATATTAATGTTTAGCCACAGCCTCGTTCCTCTGTTTGGTCGCAGTTTCCTCTATCAACGCACAATCATGAGCCTACTTCTTCTTCCTTCGCACCTCAGCACTGCCGCCATTTCGACCTTTCGCTTTATTAACGGTACTATCGGCCTTAGTTTTCTTCCTCATGAACATTTCCCTCAATGCTTCCACGTCTTCCTCGTCATTCTCCTCTTCATTGACATCTTCTCCTGCTGCCATATCATCATCAACAACATCTAATTCACCTGCTTCCCCAATCTCTGACAAGCTCATAACACTCTTTTTCCTCCCGGATTTGATTCCCTGCTCTGCCACCAATGCCTCTGACTTATGTGCTATTTGATTGTATGCACGAGTAAAAGCTGCCTTCGCTTTACTGTCTAGGTCGCTAAACTTCACCTCTTTGGAGTCAGGAACCGTGAGGACGAACTCATCCAAGTTGTCGAAAAGGTCATCGCGATCCAGTCCATACTGATCCAATAAGTCGATAGCTTCGACTACCTTCGCTCCATCCTTTGCAAACAATAGCTCTTGAAACTGCTGGCGCATCACTGGCAAGTAGTTCATCCGCAACTCAGGCGCATCTGCGCTAACCTTGTAGTTCATATGATGACGGAGTTCCTGGAGAAGGCGAATCTTTTTGTTTCGAGAAGAATTCTTCCCAAGCCATCCAGCGAATTCGGGATAACCCGGCAAGAATCCTCCATTTGGTCCACCTGCATGATGGCCAACCTAGAGTTTTTGCGATTAGGGCGGAAAGTGATACTGGCAAAGCAGGAACACGCATGTACGCAGGATGTTTGACTGGTACATACCTTCACAGCGAGAATTGAGCATAATGGTAGAAGTGACCAATTTTGATCAGCGCCTCGAAGCTGCTCCTCACACATACCAAAGTCGGACATAGCCATAGTCGCATCATGCATGTCATTCAGTGCCTGCAGTTCCGTCTCTTCGTCCCCTTTCAGTTTTGCGTTGTTGAACTGACCAAGACAGACCTTCAGATAATTTTGGTGTATATTTAACCCCATCAGCATGTAATCAATGAAAAAGGCATCACTCCGTTTGATCAAACTGGAGGTGGCAGTCTTGCTATCTGCATTGGCTAGACCTCGACTTCCCTCTACAATCAACTTGGCAGCATCAAACATGCTAACTCGCAATACTTCATCTTTGTTGATATCATGTTGTCTTTCCAGCAGATCTTTGAAGGTGAGACTTGAACTAGAATTATTGTCCGTTTTCTTGCAAGACCACATTTGCAAGCAATTCAAAACCTGCCTGATATCGTTCCCGCATGATTCTGACATTGCCTCCGCTGCGTTGGGTTCCACCACCATTCCCTCCAGCTTTCCAACTTCAACTGCTCGTTTTGCGATGATATTTTTGGTCGGTCGGCGGTATCTCAAATCCATGCAATATTGTACAAGAGATCTCATTTTTTGGGACGATCGATCATTGCAAATGCATATAATGGGAACTTTGGATTTTTTAATCATCTGAATGAGTTCAGATATCCCAGAGCGATCCCCAGCACCCATGCCATCGACTTCGTCCATAATTATGCAACGCTTTCGGGCTGCAACCTTGGTTTTCTTGGTTCCTGAGTGTCCAAAATTGAGCGCATGAGTTCCACTCAAGTCACCGAGTGCTTCTGTCAAGGCCTTCTTTGAACGTGCATCGGAAGCATTGAGCTCAATTACATCACGGCCAGATTCTTTGGCAACCAAAGTAGCAGTAGTAGTCTTTCCAATACCAGGTGGGCCAGAAAGCAGTGCTGCTTTCCAAGGACCGTTCGGTCCAGAAATTGACTTTGGTTTTCGCTTCGGGTCATTGAACTGCTGCTCCCAACTGCGCAACCAGGCGAACAACTTATTAACGCTGTCTCCATTCCCTAAAATCTCTCTACTGTTAGAGGGAGCATACTTATCAGCCCAAAGAGCATTGATTTGAGTAGTCACTGGCTTTGCCTCTATTGATTGCTTTTCACTGGAAGGTGGTGGTGTGTTTGACGTCTTCTTCGCGTAGGGATTGGAAGGTGAAGCTTTTGATTTTGCGTAGGGATTCACTGGTGATTTTGCGTAAGGATTGACAGGTTTCTTTTGATTCGCGTAAGGGTTCTTGATTGCAGGTGTGACGGTTGCAGTACAAGCATCAACATTAGGTTGTGCTACTACTGTTTTTACTGTCACTTGAGATGCTTCTAACTTTTCTTGCTCTTCCAGTCTCGGCGTTCCTTTCTTCCAGTCACTGTAAAAAGTAATCAATCCATAAAACTCATCAACGCCCGTTATGATCTCGACTAGAGAGTTCGGATCAGGGGCTTTCTTAACACTCTTGCGTTTCTTCTTTGCGTCCTCATCGCCTCCACCTCCGCCGTAATCTCTACTGTTTTTCTGACGCCATGTCTCATACATTTCAATCGCCTTGCGATACTTAGACCCCTCCTCCACTCCTCGGCCATCTTCCAAAATACTCCCAACAACAAGATAATCCGTCTTTCCGCTAATACTGCCGGTAACTCTACCCCCCAAAATTTTGACAATATCAATCGCCAGATCACGTGATAGCTCCTCATCCGACCCGATCCCCGCCATAGTGGACGTGGTGTAGGCATTACGATTTTGGTAGTATTGCCCCTTGGAGGGGCTATGAATTGCGACCGCGGCGTTTGTGGCTGCTGCTTTGGCAGCGTTTGTGGTTAGTACTCCTGTAAAGACGAAAGTGAGTCCTTCGAGACACATGGGTGTCATGTGGTCTATTGAGAAGGAGTCAGCCAGTGATTTTCCTTCCTTCATTGGAAGCTTTGGCACGGATTGTTGAATCGAGATCATCGGATCATTCTTTAGAAATGGAATGGTACTCAATAGACGAGACGAAGGGGGGTGATATTTTGGGATTTCAACGTCTGCCACCTTTGATTTCTTCGCCGCCGTTGGTGACTTCTTTGCCGTCTCAACTGAAGCAGCAGTCCTTTTTTTGGGAGGCGATCGCCCAGGGGATTGGACCGAACCACGTTGTTTGCTCTTTGGTTTAGGATCTTCCACCTCTTCGTCGAATTCATCGCTCTGGTCGTCCATATCTTCGCCCCCATTGAAATCATCGTCTTCATCGTCATTCGTTCCATCATTTCCATCGTCATTTTCACCAAACTCATCCTCCGATTCGTCAATGACCTTGCGCCTCTTCTCCACTTTACCCGAAGAACTCGTTTTGTCCGTGTAATCTGGAGCGGTCCCCTTTCGTTTGCGAGGCGATGTTCTAGGTGTAGAGGAGCGGGTCTCTTGGTCTTTCTTGTTGGCGACAGCCTTGTCAGGCGATGATTTGGCGGGAGGTGTTTCTTTCTTTTTGGCGACAGGCCCGGGCTTGGATGTCATTTTATCTTCCACGTCAGTGTCGTCGTCGGAAGATTGACAGAGCATTCTGCGTCTTTCTTCCATACTCATTTTGCCCTTCGTGGAATTTTTGAAAGAACCTCCCCCATTTGTACCAACTTCCTTTGTAAGCTCTGTGGAATCTTTGTTAGACTTGATCTCGCGGGGTGTGTTTGTTGTAGTTGGTTTCTTCTTCACGGAAGCAGGAGACGAGGCCATTGCAGATGTGGCAGGCGATGACTTTTTCTTGGCTCCGAAGAAGTTACGAATGTCCATGATTTCTATTTGTTCTTTTGCTGCGGGCGATCAAGAAAAAGAAGTGAACATGGTTTTAATGCATCGAGGCTGAACAAACATCAATTTGACACTTCAGAAATTTTATGATGGGAGACCACTGCACATGAGACACATGGCCCCCTGAACAAACTTAAGACAAGCCGAAGACAAAAAAACACGATTGAGACGATTGAAATCATGCATTTCAAAAGCGTAAGAACAGAATAAAACGCTGGTTCAGTGCAGAGTTGTATTTCGATGTGTTTTCAATTTGCTGCGACAAAATGAACATGTAACGCGGACAGCCATCGTCGCGTTTTGGCATACAATACGACGCCAGGCGCTGATGGGCGGGTACCTCAATGCTATATGTTTTTGCAGTGAGCGTCCTGCATGGGGTCGTGGCTTCTTGTCGACTCCTTGAGCTGAGAGCTAGCGGAGAGCGGAATCACAGAGAGCAGATTCGCAAGAGGAGACTTCGATGAAAGAGTTTGCAGACCGAGAGCGCAAAATTACGTACGATACTGGTAGGTACGTATAGTACGTATTACATACTTACCTTTGGCCCTCATCTTTGAGTCCAAGTTTGAGTTTTAAGTCGTTCGTAATCTTTGTGCCTACGTGAATTTGTTGAAATTCGCGGGATTTCGATATCTTTAAAACAATTTCTTTTACGCGGCACATAACCTAATATCTTGCTACTACCCTACGTTTGTACCATACCACGTTCTACATAAAATTAACGGTGTCACAAGACGAAAAATCGGTACATATTATGTAGGTCGCGAGAAATTGCTGAGAAATTGCTGAGAAATTGCTGAGAAATTGCCTGAACTTGCCCCCTCCGCACATAACATTCTAGGCAGCAGGTGTCATAGATCTTGACCTTGACCTACTCTCCGGAACGAAGTCAACTCTAGAGAGGTAGTGTACAATACCTACCATGAAGTGAACTGTCCCTCTGTTTGAGCCGAAACCGCAAACTCACCGAACATCAAGATGGCAGACACGGACTCATCTACGCTTCCAGAAGATACTACGACGATGAAAGCTGAAAAGCAGAAGAAGAAGAAAAAAAAGAAACACAAAAAGAAGAAAACTCACCGCGAAGATCATGGCGATTGTTCCGTAGACATGGACGGCGAGAGCGGCGACGCCATCAACTTTGCTGCAGCGGCGTTGGAAGACGAACGAGATAACAAGAAGAAAGAAAAGGATAAGAAGAGAAAGCGGTCAGTGGAATCCCATCCAGACGACGATGACTCTTCCTCCGGCGATGCCAACAGAAAGCACAAGAAACACGAGAAGAAGCACAAAAAGGCCAAGCGAAAGCACCGCCACGAGTCACGTGCAGATCAAAAAACCAAACAGGAAATGGACGACAAGATCGTTTCTTCCAGTGCCATCGAATTTTACCCAAAGCCGCTAAAGTCGGCATTGGGAATCGCCGATCAACCGCAATCAAACAAGACAACTGCAAACGACACCTTCGTCACTGACTCTTCAAACTCACCATCCAAAGACAAAGCCAACACCATAACCCTTCTCCTATTCTATCAATACGTCGAACCCCCCTGGGACGAAACACAATTCCAAAACGCTCTGTCATTCGTTACCAAATCCGGAGAAAAACACAATCTAACCGGCCGTATGCGCGTCTCTCGCGAAGGGCTCAACTGCACCCTCACCGGCTCCCCCGAAGGAATCAGACAATGGTGTGCAGACTTGCGAGGTTTCGATGGAGGACGGGGAAAAATTGATCCCGAGACGGGAGAAAACATTACGGAATTCGCTCGAACAGAGTTTAAATTGACGGATGATTTGCCAGCGAAACAAAAGTTTCCCAAGCTTCATGCCTTTGAGGTGGTGGAGTTGGTGAATTATGGATTGGCGGGAAAAAGAGCTCCGGAGATTGCCAAGCATGGAGGAGATCATTTGGAGCCGGAGGAATATCATAAAAAAATGTGTGAGAAGGATACGGTTATTATTGATGTGAGGAACCATTATGAGGCGAATGTGAGAGTAACATTTATGACATTCGATTTTGTTTGTTTGTATTGCATGTCTTGTTCATTTTGGAAACCTGCAATCATTGGGATCATTGCAGATTGGGAGGTTTGATCCGCCAGAGGGGGGAGCCAAGATGATTGATCCCATGATGAGGAAGAGTACGGAGTTTCCGGTTTGGCTAGATAAGAAAGAGACAAAAGAGATGTTGAGGGGAAAGCAGGTTTTGATGTATTGTACGGGAGGGGTTCGGTGAGTGCACTATTTTTGGATGTTGAATGACTGAACACGCAGGCCGAAAATGGGCTCAATCCATGTTTTTCCTTGAAAACCGACGAATCCAGGTGTGAAAGGGCCAGTGCATTGTTAAAACAAAAAATCGAAACCGAACAAGATACCAAGGAATTGGGCATTAAGGGTGTATACCAGCTGCAGGGGGGAATCGATAAATATTTCAAACACTTTCCAGAAGGTGGCTTGTGGAAAGGCAAAAATTACGTCTTTGACAAACGATTTGCCCATGCCCCGCCTGCAGTGGAGGCCGTTGATCGGGCAATCAAAAAACTTGGTGACGAGGTTGATTCCTCGAAGCCTGAAATCAAAGTGACCGGTGAGACCAAATCTGTTGCTATTCCTGTTAGTGTCGCTGAAGAGATTTTAAGTCGTTGTGAGGCATGTCTCAAACCATGGGATATGTATCGTGGAAAGCGTCGATGTCCTACGTGTGGTGTTCCCAGCTTGATCTGCAAAGAATGTATTGAGGCTGACAAAGCTGGCACTAAGAAACTGGGCAAAGAAGTCCGTTGTGATTTGTGTGTGGCAGAAGATATTCGAAATAAGCGAGACTTGCGACAAAGGGAGGAGAAGGAGATGAAACAGTATGAACAGAAGTTGAAGCAAAAGTTGGTCGATGACTATGAACCACCTATTCAAAGAAAACATGCAATCACTAGAAAGCCAAAGCCGAACCCTGAACGTATCACACGACTATTTCTCAAGAATATGTGTGCAAAGCAAATGAACCAGGAAAAACTGCTGGAGTTTCTCCAGCCAGCAAAAGTGACTCACATCCAATGGCTTACGGACCGAAACACTGGAAAGTTTTACGGCTCTGCATCTATAGAGGTAAAGACTGCAGAAGATGCAGGGTCTGTATTGGCACTTGATGGAACAATCGTGTTAGGTAGGCGGATCCACGTGAACTACCAGAAAACTAATCCAAAAGATGTTTGGCCTTTGCCCAATACCAAAGTTGCTGACTGCTAAGATAGAAAGTTAGTTTGAATCGTTCAAAAAGATAAATACAAATTTGCATGCCCCTTATAATTCTACGGTGATACATGGTCTCTGCATGCATAGAAACATCTCAGGACAGAAGATACGTCGTTTCAGCGTGCCACATAGCGGTGCATCGACTGAAAAAGCTTGACATTGACTGACTGCACATTGATGCATCCATGCTTCGAATTCATTTTTTGTGAACACATTGGACGTCTCCAACAGAGAACCTGACAGCAGCAGAGCTATTCTAAAATCATGTTAACGAGTGTCATTTCATAGATAAGTATACGTCATTTCATTATGCTATTGAGGCGTTGTGTGCTGTTTGATCATAACCCGAGTTACAAAGACGTTGTTTTGGACTATGACAAGAGGCACCAGTGTTTAAAACCCAAAATATTCCCTTCTTTGCCACTGCATTTGTTGATTGTTTTTATCTACCGCTTGTTCAACCATGAATATCTTGTCTCGTGGTACAGAGAATGATGATACGAGGCTTGCAATCAAGAGAGAGGTTGAGGGAATCTATCAAATAACATAGAGTTCATAGAAGGCCAATAAAAATTTTACTTTGAATAAATTTTAGGACACAGACATAGGGCACATAACACCTCTGCTGACTTGGAATCTTATGCGGCACTTACTAATTATCAACGGATGATCATCATCGTATGTGTCATGGAACTAATCCACTGTTTTAGGGTAACATCTTTACTTCTCCAAAATGTTCTGATGCCAGTCATACATGATAATTCAAAGCATGTATTAAACATTACAAAAGATGAAAAATGATGGAAATGATGAGAAAGATACAAAGATGAAAAATGAGGAAGAGCTAAAAATATGACAAATCCCCACATGTGAATCAAGTCGTTTAAAAAAAGTCAAGATGAACAAAGAGATGAAAATAGGGCCAAAAAGAGGGCTAAAAGATGAAAAGATGATGAAATGATGAACACATATAACTTAATGCAGACAATTAGGATAGCAGTGCAAGTATTGATAACTGTGCATGTGACTGTGCAACCATCATGATTAGTTGTTGAATAGAGTTCATGTATTTTTAAAATGTCATACCAACAGTGCATTATACCATTTGTTACGGTATGACAAGCCAAGTTGAACAGGCTTCACTAGAGATGTTTGCCCTCTGTAGTGTGGCAAAAAGCTTGTTAATCATGTAATGGTGCATTAATTATCATCTTTGCTGCATCTCTTTTTTCCTGTAATAAATAAAAATTATTTTATCTTCAAATTTTTAGTCCACTTTGTAATTGGCACAAACGTTCTTGGAAGCAATCAGTAGCGGGGGAGAATTAGAGGAACTTGCATGCGCTGTACAGAGAACAATAAACCTCAGGCAACTTTCCTACTTTTTATTATGTTGTGCATATGATACATCTATCACACAATAAAGAACTCTAGCAAAGAAAGGTTGTTTATCCACATGCATGCTGAGAGTGTGAAATGTGGTCTAAGAATGAGCAGTATGTTTTACTCCAGCACCTTGTTATGCTTCCCCTACTGCTAAAATATTTGTTGCAGATGATGTCATTATTAGGCCTAATGGATAATATGTTTATCAGATGGCAATTTTTCCAGGTCAGCTTTGAGATAAATTCAAAAAAGACTATATTCAAGAAATAAGATGTCTTCAAGGAACAAGCTATATTGGATAAATAAGCTATTTTCAAGAAGTAGTCTATTTTTCATACCTCAAAAATAGCCTATTTTTTGAAAATAGCTTGTTTTTCAGAAATGGCCTATTTTCTGAAATATTCAGCCTCCACTGCATTTGAATAGTAGTTGTTTGCATAGTAATCAAATAGGCTATTTCTTGAAAACAGGCTATTTCTCAAAAATAGGCTATTTCTCAAAAATAGCTTATGAAAGAGACTGTTTTTGTGAAATATACTATTTTGAGAAATAGCCTATTTTTGAGAAATAGCCTATTTTTGAGAAATAGACTATTTTTGTGAAGTAAGATGTTTGTGAGACATAAGCCAATCTTTTGAGACAATTGACAACAGCTGGCACAATCATATTTTCTAGCAGGGGTAGTAACAAGGTGTTTGAGAATAACAGAAGACTGCACAAATAGCTATAGAAAAGCACATGCAAAGGCCCTTCTGTACATGCACCAGTGTGTGCAGGGTTTTTGTTTGCAAAACAATTTCGTACAATTATGGTTTTGTTAAGTTCGTATATATGGTAGAGGTACAATACAACAATACCATACTGCACTGTTCTCAAGGTAGGTGTGGTATCTATTTCCTACTGCAAAATGCTGTGTCATCTCTCCCTTTAGGCAAATATTGATACAATGCCAATCTATGAAGATTACTGTAAGAATTCAAAGTTTTTGTATACAAACAAATAAGATATCATCTAGAAATGTCAATCTTGACAAAATTTCTGTCTGTCATATATGAGGGTCATGAGTGATCTACAGACTGTAATTTGTGACAGTGACAGGCAGGTCATTGAGAGATCTATCATTGGTGGGGGTTTAATATTGTCATGGAGTTCTATAGATATGATAGATTTTATGGGAGGTCAAGGGACTAAGTCTTCTTCATATACTCTCTCTAAACTCCACTTGACACTTATCAATACATTAGTGTGAATCATTTATAAATAATCAAAAACTTTTAAGCCTGCATTGAAAATTATGACTTTTACAATAATGGACTTACCTTTTTTAATTTTCAATTCTAATATCATTTCTATCTATCTTAAATGTTGATCATCTGCATTTTTACACATTTGATTTTTCTACTGCAACCTTTTTATATAGAGCGGTCTATAACTATAAACTTTGATGTGGGATCTACACAGGCTTGGTCTACAATTGACTACTGTCGTATGTGGTGCTGTTTTCCATGAAAATATGATGTTTTTAACAAAACTTAATATTTTCAATCATGATATCTTCAATAGTACTTATGCTCAATATTTTTCCTACATAAAATTGGTTTTCATTTTCAATGGATAATGTGATTTCATAAGCTTATGTTTCAACTTCATTTTCAGTAAATCATTTTCTGTTAGAAACAACATTGTTTGTTGAAAATAGAGCTATCCATTGAATTAGTTCTATGTCATATAATGATGTATTTCCTTTTACACTGTGTTATAAGCTAGGTTTCTACATCCTCAGTTCTAGCATAAATCATATTAAAAACCAACATGAAAGAAATTTTCAGAAATCTTCCATGTCATGTTGTTTATTTTAGACAAAACAAATCATGTGAAAGGATTCACACATAAAATTGTCTGTAAGAATGATGGGGAGGGTTCAAGGAATGTTAGTTGTGTGATGCATGTTTCATAAAGATAAAGCATACACAATGACATGAGTCAAATAAATATTAAATGAGTGCTTTGTTTACTGATGCACAGATACATGGCCAGTCAGACCTCAGAACCAAAAATAATTCAGGTAAACTAACAACGAATCTGGTGCAAACATAATAATACTGGTATCCTTCTGAAGTAACACTCCAATTTTCTATGGAGATCAAATCATAGCTTGTTTGTGGTCCAGCATTTTTAGCTTGGAAAACTTGTCAACTACACTTCAAGAATTCAAATTAACTATCATCTGAAATTCCAAAAAATATCTGCTTCTTGTTATGTGGTTCATCTGAAGAGCCAACATACAGGTACCAATGCTGGTATGTTGATGAATACTTTATATTTTTATAGGCATTTTTAGACAGATCATTTTTAAATCAATTTGAGTTGTCACTAATCTGCCAATCTTGTAGTTATCAAGACATCAATGCCATTAATGATTTCTCTATAAGCACTTATCTACAATATTGTTAGTGTCTTTTTATTCATTGATTGTCTCTACACATCATGATCATTATCTTTCCGTTCCTCAATTTCATCATGATTCCCTCTGAACACATCACTTCTGCTCCATTATTCATTAAAGTTTCTCCCCACTTATGAGCCACACAGATGGCAATGAATCTTTGTCAACTATATTCTGTCCCATTAATTATATCAGTAACAACCAAAAGCAGTTATGTTGTGCAGCTTGCTGGTAGATTGCCCAAGCTCATCAATCAGTTACCAAAAATACTGAATGATATGATCTGTCATGTAATCACACCTGACGTACTCATCTAGAGACAATGTGGGGCTGCCCATGATTTTCATGACAATTGATCTTAGCTTAGTTGGAAATGTTGGCGACATGTCGGCACGTGTCGCTGCTCCAATGGAGGTAATAGTCGTTTTTTAAGAAGGAAATGGTACGTATGTGTGAATTAACGCATACGATACCATTTTTGTGACTTTCTTGCACTAAATCATGCCGTTACTGTGCAATTTTCTGCAAAGCTTTTCTGTTTTTTCTTTATGTCCAAAAGAATCAGCCGACTGACAAAATCTTGGATGATGTCTTGTTGACATGCCATTTGGCAGGTTGGGCCGACATTTTTTTCCCAATGTCGGGCCGACATTTTTGACATTTCGCCAACATGCGGACATGTGTCGGTACGCGAAGTTACTTAAAGATTCCATGTCACATCTAGATCTAAATAGATCATTATAATAGCTAACTACTTTGCAATCACAACAGTCATCTTGATTGCACAGTAATCAGGTTACAGCCAAAAATAGTAAATATTCCGGAGTAATGTGGAAATCCGCCAGAATTCTGCCAGAATTTACAACCTAGTTAATGATCTCATCCAAGTATCCTGACAGATTATTTGAAATCATATGAGAAAAAATACAATTCAAATGGTAATGAAATTATTATTAAATTCTGTCAATAATATAACTGTTGTTGATTTCGTGTACATTTTCCTTACTGTGTTTGCAGAACTGGGAGGTAGATGCAAGGAAGAAAATGAAAATTGACCTCATAGATATCGATATCTATTTGCTTTCTTGGATCTCCTCCCCTATTTCCCAGCTCCAATCCTTGACAACTATGAGGAGAAGTGGCCACACTTCCCCAAAAGATCTTGTGATCACATTTACAAAATGAGATTGACCAACAACACACCGGCATTATGACACAATAAGGATGCCCATTATTATTACTATGCTACAATAACCAACTTAAGGGGCAACTAGGGGTCTTTTTTCATGCTCAATTGTTTACTGTGTACATCATCTTACAGGTGAATTGAAGTTTTTGATTGTTAAATGTTGCTTCGTCCCAATCAATACAGGCAGAAACCAATCTCTATTATCCAACAATTAACTTTAAACAGTTTGGCATAGCAGATGAATTTATAGTTTGATTGCAGTGAAATATTGTTGGGAAGGAGGAGCACCATTTAAATATGTGATGTATTTGAAACTTGAAATTTTCAAGTACATCAAAATAAAAATCATAAACTGCTCAGTAGAGTCCAGAACAGTTTGACTACACTCTGTATATCAAATTGATATTGCTTAATTTATGTTTCATGACATAATACGTATTCATTTCAGTATGCAATACAATTTAAAATTCTGAATAACACAAAATTATATCTCTGCATCTGCTTTGGTTGATTGTTGATTCATATTTTGATAATATTTATCATCTCCTTTGTGATTATATCTAATATTGTTACCAACTTGTCACCCATACCCCGTGGTTACCCCATGACAAACCAAGCAGAACTGCTACATTTATTATCATTTTCCCTGACCCATTAGGCATTGTCTGCACCCAAACTTTGCATGCCATACTCTACGCATTCACCTAACCCTACTGCCATAGGATTACGTACATATCTAACCTAGTATTTTGGGGTAATTAATGGTGGACAAGGTACGATTGGGTTACCAACTCAGAAAACTCCTCCTTTGTCACACCACTTTGTAAAGACAAAGGCTAACTGGCCCTCCTGTCCATAGATTGATTGTTGAGTTTAGCATTGCTCCTGATGTATTTTAAGATTGCACAAAAAAGGGAGTTTAATTGAGATATTTTTGGGTGAACATTGACAAAATACCATGGACTTACCTAGCTTTCACTTCAATTTACACTACCTACCTCTTATCCCCAGTGGAGGAGGAGGGAGTGGGAGGCCAAAGATGACAGGTTCAAAATGGCCCTGCTTTTCTTTGGGGTGCCTAAAAATTCTGAGATGCACAGACTTTACAAATCAGCATGTATATTGTCAATTTTTCTTGAACAAAGTGGTATCAAGGAGGTTGAAGGGTCGGGGTCCCTGGCCTTGATTAAATAGAGAGATGGCAAATCAGTGGAACCCAAAAAACAATGTTGACGAGTTCATGGACAAGTTCTCACCATAGTCATCAGTGCATTTTTGGTGCTGTGTGATTCTCAGTTTGCAACAGAATGGAAAAAGTTATGAAAAATGTTGAGTGCACCGAATGTTGGCCCCCTGTGCAACAGAATCATGAAAATCATAATCAGGTGCAATATTTGATAATTAAATATCAAGATTGGGGGTGAATACTTGTTTTTGAGATGATTGCAAAAAGTAGCTGAGCAATGTCAGTCAAAAACAGGTGCCAATGAAGTTGGAGTCAACAGAAAACATGTGCCATACACATATAAAAAATAAATACTTACTGTAGCACCTACCAATGCACGTTGTAGTTCAACTGCTAACTGTGTTTCACAAAGCACTGACTCACATCTGCATTTTGAAAGCCATCCTCTCTGTTCCTCTGGGTATTCCTGAAGTTTCCCCATGATGTAAGCCAAGTATCTACATATGTCTTATCTAAGACAAAGGTCAAAACTTATGCCCAAATGGGGCACAAG
>JALLPD010000261.1:0-21198 GCA_036940065.1 Cyclotella cf. meneghiniana
GATTTAAATTAAATCTTGATAAACAAATGCAAAAATTGGCCAAAGGCCTACAAGACATCCAGCATACTTTTCTCAGGAGGCTAAATGTTGTCCCCATGCTGTGAAGAAGACATAAGTGTTGGTGCAGCACTACACAAGCAAGATATCCAAAAGCAACTGAAAATCAGACTTGTTAGGTTCTGACCCCCTTGGCAAGGTGTTGCTAAAGTAACAATATCAACAAGGAAAATTCTCCTAGATATTCCTCATGTTAATAATATTGGAACACTCGTATGTTCTCCCTACCCAACTAGGCAGGTGTCAAAGTCGTGACATATGTTGGATGGTGTGTTTCCTAAAAAAGTCACATTTCTCTTGCAAAATGCAATGAGTTTCTGATACAAACAGACTCTATGAGTTAATCAACTCAGGATGACTGAGACAGCATACCACCTCAGTTTTCATCATTATCATGGCAGAGTTCAAAATTGATCTAGATTTTCAAACAAATAAAGCATAACAAAGTAATGATTCAAATCACTTTGCCTGTGATTATTGTTAGTCAGCAAAAACATTGTGAGCCGGGAGTGCACCAAACCCCAGGACACAATAGACATGCACAAGCTGATTGCTTGAGCAAAAGTGAACTTCTAGTACTACACTACTCTTCATGCATGGAGCTCACCACTCCAGTGCAATACTCCTCTGGGGCATTGATAAATAGCAGACACTCCAAGCTTTGTTATACAAATAGTTGACACTAGCAAACACTGGAAGCTCAGGCACAAAATGTGTTACTGAAAATCCTTTAAGCAAGAGTGACTGTGTAACTGAGCTTCAGTGATCGGAAGAAACCACCTGTCTCCCTCAAAATTCCAAGCCAAGGAAGGTCTATACCAGTAAAAGACAGATCATATAAGGCCACACAAAAAAGTCCAAAATAACAAGAGGAAAATATACCTTAAAGATAGAAGTGTTTAGTTAAACTGTCATCATCAGAATTGGCTGTACAACAAAAGAACAACACCCAAATTAAAAACAGTCTTACTGTACATCACAACATGGTTCTTAACCCAAGCAAAAAAGGACATCTAGTTAGGAAGCTATCCAAGCTCAACAAACCAGTGCAGTAATGCAGTTGTCAAGGATCATCACATCTGCAACACTAAAAGACTTTAAAATAAGTCTGTCAATCATTTGTCTGGATACTGATGCATCTGAAAGCTGTGCATATCTACAAGACGTGGGGCAGGTCAAGACCTCCTCATGTCGAGTAATTGATATCAAACTCATAGGTTCTCCATGTGCTTCACTAGCACATTCATTGGAGCCAATGATAGCCATATAGATCTCAAAATGAAGCCATTCCGAGCAACTACCAAATTGTCTTCAAAGGCTAAGCTTGGAGGGCCACCTTAAAAAGAGGGTTAGGTTGGTCTCACCAGGTAGCATCTGCACAAAAGACTACAAGTTTACAAGGGCATAAAAACTACCCCAAGTCAATGGTAACAATTTATCAAAAGCTGATCAAACCTTGCTGAATAATCACTTATACAAGGATATCAAAGCTACTGGGTGGTTCCAATACTTTGAAGTCTTTTGAGCAAGACACTTTGATAATCGCGCCTCTCTCACAAAGAATTGTAAGAGGAAGTACTATGTCAGGAAGGCCACTATTATGGTCCTCAAGACAGAGTACAACAAAGACGAATCTTTAGTGCAAGACTTATGTCCATGAAACAAAGTCAAGAGCTAACCATGCCTTGTGTCGGGTAGAGGGTATGCTTGCATCTTGTACAGCATCTTGGAAGGCAGAATGCATAGACACAGCAACAAAGATTGATTCCTTGGCCATGTAACCTTTTCAGATTCAAAGATAGACCTGTGTAAAGATAGATCACTGTCTCAAAAGATAAACAACATCTAGTGTTTGATTCTTCTATGTGACCTTCTGATAGGTTTACCTTTAGAAAATGCCATGGAGGACACGCATGGCATCCATTCAGCAGGGATGCATACAGTCATCTTACAAGAATATGTCCCTTCTCTGAAGAAAGGACTGATGGATGATCAATAATAATCTATGTGCTGTACAAGCCAAAACAATGTGTAAGACTCAACCGAGCAACAAAGCAAGAAAACTAAGAATCCATGACCTTTGTTTTGGTAAACCCACAGCACCACAAATTGTGAGTAATCCTACTTATTCAGGACTATCATATCCCAAAAAGGACAACTCAAACAGGAACATTTTTCCACAGAGATAACACTCTGTCAAGCAATCATGCAAAACAGAGTTGAAACAAGCTGGTTTATATGAAGCATTGGTATGGCCCCAAGCTTGTCAACACTCACAAACATCTCATAGAACACAATATGACCTGTTGTTAACATCAAGAGAGCTCACCTCTCCAAGATCTTTCCAGCTGTGAAGTATCTACATGGTTCATAAAGACCATAAGCTAATAATTCAAAACTGTCATTTCAAAACACAGAGATGAATCAATGTGAATAAATTGCACACCTGCTGCACATTGTCATTACCACCATCACAAGTCATAAAGATATGGACATCCCTTGAGAATACTCATCACAGAACAAACAGGGATGCAATCAAATTAATCCCGAATCTTTTGGGTTATCACAGAGACAGTCATTGACATTTGTGCTGTACAATGATCATAAACAACAACATATGACAGCATTGTTCACTTGCCGGTAGTTGACCCATTAGACAACTATTCCCACGGCTACATGGGGTGGCAGGCAAGTAAAAAGACACATACCAAATCAAGGGATGCATGAAAAATCAGCAAAATAACATTCTGTTGCATACCCAGCACCTTAGTGATAAGGCCTAGTGAAATATTCACATTGTACACTCATTGTGACAATCAAAGTGCAGTTAGACACTCCACTTTCATGCCATGTGAACACCATTTGGAATCCAGTGTAAGTCACCCAGAGTCTTCCAAAAACCCATGTGAATTTACCGGAGATCCGCATCAAATAAATCATGGTGATGCTTGATCTGCTGATCAAATAATGGCCCTGTCAGCAGCTTCTAGTGCCGTTGTGTGTCCCTAACATACACCAATGGTCCATTCACTCAAATCAACCTACTATGCAGTGCCTACTGCCTCAATATGGTGATGCAATTCTAAAGATGGGAGATGTTGTCCGACTTTCCTCTCTTGCACACAAACATAAGAAACAAGAAGACAGCAGGCAACACTGGACCAACCTCACTAAATCCTCTCAGGAGTCATGATCACATGGTTGGTGTAAGCACTGATATTGTGAAATCAGGCACTTTGTATGCACTAACATTTTGTCCATATGGTGGTACTTGGCTATCACTGAATTCATATGATCAGACAATCAGGTTTTTACATGGAAGTAATTCATTCCAACTATTGTTTAAGAGAGCACAACCACAAAATACAAGTCACACTTTGAATAACTCAATGGACTCAAAGTCTCCCTCTCTACAAGCAACTATGCTTTAGACTAAACATAAAACAATGTATGTAATATATGTCACAAGCAGCTTGTAATGTTTCTCCTTTAACACAAGGTTTTTCTGCAAGCTTGGCTCAGAATGACTCTTTTCCTCATAGAGAGGTTTTATGTTTCCACCAGCCACAACTTTTTTCTTGACACAAGGATGTTTTAGCTTGGCTCTAACAAGATTTTTCCTCACTGAGATTTTACTTTTCTGTAAGCATGCTGATTCTCCAATCATGGGGGCAAGTGATATGAGCCAAGTATCAACATATGTCTTATGTAAACAAAGGTCCAAACTATGCCAAACGGAGCACAAGAACACCCTACAAATCGAAGGTATCCTTTAGATACCCATCATCCCAGGTACCAAGAATATCATAGTACTCTTAGGAAGCAAGACAAGACATCTGGCAAGACCAGAGACCAGGAGGTCTTGGCAAGATCACACCCATGACCACAAGCAAGACCAAGTTCTGGCAAGACCAAGATAAACCATGGTAAAAACCTACAGCCAGCTACTATAGAAAAACAAATCATCATGTAAATTACAAGATAAAAACATAAGGACTAGCATTTTTTAGTCCTCAGTTTAATCATTTCAATAGCTTATAAAAATAATTTCCAATCAATTAGAATCTCACATTCTATCTACCTTTTTATCAACCTACTTAATTTACTGGACTGACGGCTTAGGTCAACATGCAATCTGACTTGTCTAGTGAAATCAAAGGCATGGGGCTAGGGGCGGCAGGGACTGCATTAACATGAGTATGTTTGGGCATCCAGTGTGGCCCCATGCTCTGTACAAGTTGGTAGAGGCCGTGAACTGGTTGGCATGGGTCCAAGAGAGTTTGCGGGTGGTTGACTTTGTGCCAAATGCTGTCTGGGCAGGGACTGCAGCACATGGTTTCTCAATGATGTGTTGGCAAATTACAACAGTGCATGGGGTAAATACCATGTCACGGTGGTGCAGCACGATGACGTGCTGGCCTAGTTGACCCTGCTCCACATTCCCATGAGGTGCATGATGCAACCGGAGGATGATGTGAACTTGGAGGAGGGGGTGAGTCAACATAGTGTGGGCATGAATATTGTCATCCCTCAGTTTTTCTCCCTGTTTGTTGTTGTTGTACCACAGGATCTGTGTTGGGGTATCAAGGAGATTTTTGCAGAATTGTTTGCATGCCTGGACTGTCAGTTGGCCTACAATGGCAACTCTGTGGATGAGCTGGTTGCTGTCATTGGCAAAAAGGAGTATGGTCCAGATGAGACCCCCACCTCCATTAAACTATACTAGGTGTGTTACAACATTGAGTTCAAACCCTGTGAGGTGAAATCATGTTCCATGTTTGTATGTAGCTTGATCAGTTGCTAATGCATGTGTGGCGGGGTCAAGCTACCAAGTGCAGGCAAACAGCAACAACCTGCTGTACCTTGAGTGTATGAGTGATGATGGCTCACTCACCAAGGATGTTTACGATGTGCACTCATGGCCACAGACTGACCTGCATCCCAAGGGTGGGCAGGTGGCTCATCCCAGGCTTGAGGGTCCCAGGATTCTCAGATGACCTGCTGCATTGAGGGGCATGGTCATGCCGGTGTGTGTAGGGGTTTGGCAACATTTTGCAACAAGGGTGGAGTGTTGTACCGGTGGTGAGGTGATTGGGCTGTAGGCATATAATGAATGGCCTAAAGGATGGAATGGCTAAATAAATTTATTGGCACAACTTAGTAGTAAATGATGTGTGTATGTATGAGTGCTTGTGTTAGCTCAATGTATTAGCATGTATCACCACAAGTAAGCCTCATGGATTGGTATGTTGAGGAGTTTACCACATAAGATCATGTTTTTGTGGTTTTAGTGGGTGGGCAATTTCCCAGGTGGGTGGGTCCAGGCACAGTGTGATAGGTTCATTATACTGGGTAGTGGATTAAAAGGTATTCTGCAGATACAGGAGGAATGTGTTGCTGTGCTAGCATAACTGGTTCTTGATTTAGGAGTCCAAGAAATGGGCCATATGCAGTAGGTTTGCTGCCATCACCTGAATGTAGTGGCAAGACCAAGCATCCCAGTGGTCCTTTGGGATTGAGATAACCTTGTAGGATACCTGGCAGAGGAAGTTGGCAAACTTGGTGGCCGTGATTTGGTGGCCCTTACCCAATGGAGCATCCAGGTATACTGTGGCTGGTATGTTGGTTGGAGTGCCCAGGCAGGCTCGGTGTACGATGTTGAGGCTTACCTGTGGTGAGCACATCCAGTCAGACTCCATGCAGCATTGGTGTGTGAGTTCTGCCAATTGTCATTGTTCTTTTGTTTGCATATGCAAAGTGTGATAAAACAATGTTGTTGTCATGAGTGGAGTGGATATCTGGCCTGCATTGGCCAGATTTCGTTGCAGCTGGAGCTGTCAAAAATTATGAGCAGTGGAGTTGCACAGTCACCTGGGTGGGGGTCATCAATAGTCTCAAAGGCGGTGTGGTTGTCAGAACACAATTTGGATTTTCAGAATCCTATGTAGCATCCAAGTGATCCAGTTGGTGGCAGTCCTGATGAATGAGTTCTGAGATGCAAAATGGGCAAGGCTAGCTATGTAATGAAACATGCTGCTGGAGATCATCTCCTGTCATTCTGATACTGTTTTGTATATCTTGATGGCATCAGTCAATATTTTAATGTAATCTAGATCTACTGATTTTGGGTGTTGTAACCCATGATCTTCATGTGATGAGGTGGCTTGTTTGTCATAGCCCATGAGCATGGCATGGCTGCCCTTTATAAGGGAGACTGCATAGCATGCCAGTATCCAATTACATCCTTCAAAGGGGAAGCTTAGGTGTGCATGGGTCTAGTAGGCCTATGAGTTTGCACCAGGATAATTATTGTACCTTACTGGATCAGCCAGTAATTGCCTGCTTGTTGTGAGTGTATCCTTGGAGGCAGTCTGCAATAATGCCACCATCATCAACCAGACAAGTTTGGCATTTGGCTGGTAGCAACAATAGCCATTTAAGTTGGGGGCCTGTGAAAGTAGATGTGAGAAGTGCAGTGAGACTGAGCACTTGGAGGGTATGCATAAGATGCCATCGGCAATGACATTAGACTTGGTGTCAACACAGCTAATTGCATAGCCAATATCCAGCAGTAGAGCTGTTTGTAATTGAGTGAGTGCATGACCTATGGGGCTTGAGATGCAACCCTTCTTGAGCCAAGACTCCTCTTGTGTGTTGACACAACCCAATAGGAAGATTGGGTGTGGATCATTGAGAGCACTCCCAAGTTCCAAGTTCCAGGTAGTGGAGGATGCAGCCCAGCCTTGAAATGAGCTGCAATCCACATGTAAGTGCATTGATGCTAATGAGGCTTGAGTTATTGCAACCAGAGATGTGGCAGAGTGTGCATACTTGGATGGCCATGGGCCACTCAAGGAACCACCAGAAGGTAGTGACCATGCAGTATAGCCCCTTGCAGCATGAAGGCTGGAGTTGCTCCTGGCAGTGCCACGGGGTATCTGCTGGATGAGGTGTGAGATGTTGCTAAAAGGTGTCATTATGGATTACACACTTGTTGAGGTGCAAGTTGTACTTTGTCTCACCATTGATGAAATGCTGATGCTTGCTGTGGTGCAGTGACCTAGCTATGGTACTGTAGACGAAGGAGCATTGCTTGTTGCCATTGTCTGTTGGCGGAGCAGACTTGGTGAAATTAATGGTGGCATGGAATTGATAAAAATACCCTGCAATGGATGAAGTATATCAGTGAGGTATATCTGTAGATACAGAAGATACCAAGCAGATGTCAGAACTGCTGGCACACTTCCATGTATATATTCATAGAGTATGTCAGAGTTTTGGTTTATGCACAGGATGTAGGTTCCTATGTTGCATCATGTAGATTGCGCATGATTGATTATAAGTTGCAAGACAAGTAGTTCATCATAATTCCAAAAATACCACCTGTGCAACTGAAGTTGCATGGTGGGGCTACTGGCCATTGCTGTTTTTACTAGCTTACTTCTTATCCACCATATCCAACCTCCTCCACCTTGGTGTGGCCTCCACCAAATCATATCAGTTTATCAGACCTAGTGGTCAGTGATGGGGACTATGAACTATGACTCATAGCCCGGTACGACACCTATTCCAATGTCATTTTCTACAGGACTATGAATAAACTATGAGCAATTTATCACTAACAAAATTACTAGTAAAAAAAGAACCAGCAGTGACTACATGTAAACTGCATCTTCACTTAAGCACGGCAAACAGACACAACACGCACTACTTCCTTGCCCTCAACACCCTATTCCCTGACACTGGCTCACTCCTGGTTCTCTTCCTTTGCATTGCACCTGTTGCCCTCCTGGCAGTCTGACTTCGTGCAGCTCTTGCCTCCTCCATCCTCCTCCTTTCACGCTCTCTACTTGCAATCATTCGTTGTTGCTCAGCATGATCCTGGCGCTCTGTCCTCTTCCTTTGCCTCTCCTGTTCCTGGTGTTGCTCTTGGAGCCGTGTCATGCTGTACTTCTTCAAGTGGTCTGGTAGGATAAAACTGCTGCGTGGGACAATATTGCATCCAATATGGTTGTCTTCCGAGCTTAGATGCTCCCTAATGCATGACTTTGGCCTCCAGCTGCTGCCATCACTCCGGTCAACCTGGCATAATGGCATGCCACAATCGCGGCACTTCCACTGTGTATTAACTATCTTTGATGAGTAGAGGCGGCAAATGAAACAGCTCTGCTGCCTGACTCTAACCTTAGACCGTTCCTTCCCCTCTACTCTTGGATGAACAATTGATCCATCCGGCCCAGTAATGCGGACAACATTCTTTAAACCTGCCTCGAAAGGATTGGCACGTGAGCTTGGCTGATTTGTAGTACGATACCTCAAACGGCCATCAGTCAAAGGCTTTCCAATAAGATTAGCCATTGTCCGCACATCAAAGTCATCCACAAAATCATCCTCCATATTATCATAGCAGGTGTATTCTAGATCCCTGACATGTCCATAACGCTGCCTTCTATCCCACCGAAGCAAGTCAATGACTGCCATGCCAAGAAACGTAGTAAGAAGCCGAACCCAACAGTTCTTTGTGAGCCAGCATTTTTCAAGGGCCAATGAATTTTGACGAGCCTTGTTGTGTTCGTCTATCAGAGGAAGGAATTCATAGAGCATGTGTGCAACCGTCGGTCGTGGGAGCTCCTTCTCCTGAACATTCCCATAATCGTCTTCATACCGTGAGAGATAAGGCGATTCATGCATAATGGTGGTGCCACATGAGCTGATCATGTAGGCCACCCCTTTTTGTGACCATGCGTAAGCCATTGCAAAAATTTCGACATCAGCAATGGTTGTTTGCATAACAACCCAGTGACCTGCTGGTTTGGAACCATGTCTTGCAATAAGGACTTTATGGAGCACCTGCATTGGAAAGTAATTCACATTCTGCTTGATGATGAAAGTGGAATAAACATTGAACCGCTTTTTCAATTCAATACAACTTTCAACTGAGCCAAACCATGCATCTCCTCCAACCCATCCACCAGGTACAACCCTGCTCTCTTCACATTGCCTTAACACCTCTGCGCAATGATAGCTAATCTCTTCATTCCTCGGTAGATTTGACTGGACAGGTGGTAGAGAGTACTTCTTCCTCCATTGCTCGTTGGATGAGTCCACAAGATCATGGTGGACAAAGATTCCAGTGGTACATTCTACGGCATTGCGAATCATAGTGCCTAAGGGAATGGGCTTCCTTGGTTCGTGTGAGATATGTGGGAGTCCACCTCTCTTACTCGTCTTGGGTCGCCATCCCGACATACTCTCATCCAACATGAGATATGAGACTCGAATTGCTTCAGTTCGCAGCCCATTGTACTTGTCAATGAATGGTAGGAGGAAATCAAATGGAAGTTCCGCACGGTTGACATCCCAATACTTCTTGTCAGCCCACAGGTACGGGAAGCCATAAAGGAATGCTTTGAAGTAATCCTTGGGGATGTATTGTCCGTAGTTTGGGAATTGCTTCATCCCCGACGAATTCCCTCTCTGCCACAGACCTGCTATTCCCTTATGTACTTCAAGCACAGCTGTTACCATGAGTGTTAAACAGATCTTCACCAGAGCATCTGGATCATCGGCATCTGGACGGTGGAACTTGATTTTGTCTTTATGAACTCGGAACTTCCAGACATTTGGCTGCTCTGGATTTGTCGAGTCACGAGACAAGTATTCATCCAACACTTGAGCCTTTCCCATGACTGATGGAAAGAACTTTTCAAATAAGATTGTGTTGTAGTCGACTTTGTTGGGGTCTTTATCCCATGGAATGTCTTGAGTGAATGGATTATCCGGAAGGGGAGTAGAAGCTTGCTCTGTTGCCATTGGACAGACAGTGATCTGCTCTGTTTCGGAGAGAATCTTCCAAACAACCTTGTCTTCCTCACCATCTCCATACTTCAATTCAAAGTTTGTTGCAACTGCTTGCAGCTCTGTGTCCAAGAGTGAAAAAGCTGTATAAGAGTCTCCAATGTGGTCAGATGGCTTCTTTGATGAAGGCTTCTTAATGACCTGACACTCCTCTACCATTGCATCGTGCTGTGGATTGTACGCCGGTTCTTCTTCTCCTTTGGCAAGGACTGTAATATCCTTTCGGACAACAAGCAACTCATTGCATTCACTTGGTAGTAAGTCCAGATGTACTTTGTACAACTTGCTGTTGGGAGGTTTGCCGACAACTGTACCATAGAATCTGAACTTGTCCGATTGATACAAGTTCACTACCTCGTACCCCGGAGTGTTAACAGGCACCCTGTACTTCACGACCTTCCTCTCCACAAACACTCTCTTCCCTGTACCAATTGTTTGTTTCTTTGTTGCAAATCGACTTGGCTGCCTTGACACCAAATTGGAATCCTTCTTTTTGCCCGAATACTTCTTCTTTCTTGCAGAGGTAATGGCAGCAACAGTACCTCTTTCAGTGGGATGTGGCTGAGACACAGCCATAGTGGCAGCAGGGACTTCTGCATCATCCTCAGATTCAAAGGGATCAGGTGGAGGGAAATGAATTGGAGACGAATCAGAATCTGCACCTGGCGTGGTTGTAAAGTCAGGAGGACTATCTTTATTCACTGGAGGTGGTGTGGTAGTTTCTGGGACGACAGGATTTGGCATGAGTGAATGTGTGGAGGGTCTAGTGTTGCGATCGTGCAAGGATGGATCCAGTATTTGTCGAGGATCGATTTGTGCAGCAACTCCAACTTGATCTGTTTGAGTATCAGGGGGTGCGTCTTGTGTAGGAACATGCGTTGTTTTGTATTCTGCACTGACAGGCTTGGGCATTCGTGCATGTGTAGAGGGGACAAATTTGCGATCGCGCGATGATGATTTCAGTAAGTGTCGACGATCAACAATGGAGTTGTCGACAAAACTTGTCGAGCGATCACGATCACGGTGAATGGGTGTCTCCACCGTAAAATAATGACATCCAGAGCCCTGACAAAGAATTCGTTTTTTTTATCTGCACTGCCTACGATAGGAACTAATACGAAGGTACGTAAGATCTTTTGAATTGATGACGATTGACAGCAACCAACGACCACCGATTCCATGACATTCTGGTGGGCCGATGAGTGCGGACACATAACGGTCAGATGCCCAAGAACGTGAAGAAGAATTCTAGCATTTAAGGTGGAGGCTAGGAGCGCGGGAATGCAGTTGAACGCTTGAACGCAACAACAGCATGTTGGGCTATGAATGGGACTATGGCAGATAGTCCTCTCATAGTCCCCATCACTGACCACTAGGGTATGCAACTAGCAAAAGTTCTCTCAACCTGGAGGTAGTTCGTCTTGCATATACTCATAACCTATTTAATAGGTTAATTAATATAAGCAAGACGAAGGTAGGTAGGTATGTTGTATGCAAAAAAGTTGCCTACCGACATGCCCTGAGGGTAACTCCATCTTCCCCAGTAGTAATTGCACACAAACGCTCACGCCTGTAAAATCGATCAAAGCACGAAGCAATCATGTCGGCAAACAGGAAGCTGCAGAGTGAGTCCAAACCGCGCTCTTTTGTCGAGCTCATGATAGTCATCGAGTGTCAACATGTAGGAGTGTCTTTAGACCGAGTGGAGCACGCGTAGTTTCCGTTGCGCGACAAACATCGCATCTGAGAAAATGATGTCCTTGCTGTTCGGGGAGAGACGCAGCTGTGGTTTGTTCTGAGAGTTAGTTGATGCCTTTGTCTAAATTGTGCTTGTGTGGGGAGCGACCCAGTCGTGAACTTTAATTAAATTTACGTTATCTTGTGCAAGGTATGGTATCTCGTCTCAATCTCAATCGGCCGTTCTTTCCATTTCATTTTGTTCTCAGCCGAGATCGACCGGGTCATGAAAAAAGTCGACGAAGGAGTCGAACTCTTCGATGAAATATGGGAAAAAGTGTACTCGGCCGAACAACAGAACCAAAAGGAAAAGTACGAAATCGAACTCAAAAAAGAAATCAAGAAGCTGCAACGCCTCAGGGATCAAATCAAGACATGGATCGGGGGCACCGAAGTAAAAGACAAGGACTCGCTGTTGGAGGCGCGGAGGTTGATTGAGACGAAGATGGAGCAATTCAAGATTTGCGAGAAGGAGACGAAGACCAAGGCATATAGTAAGGAGGGTCTCGCGAAGGCTGACAGGTTGGATCCAGAGGAGCAGAAGAAGGAGGAAACAATATCATGGATTTCTGAGATTATTGATCAGATCCAGGGACTCATTGACGAACAAGAGTTGGAAGTGGAGAAATTGAGTGCGGGGAAGGGGAAGAAGACGAATAAGAATCAGTTGGATGAATGCCAGCAGCATTTGGCGAACCATAAATATCACTTGAATAAGCTTGAGGGGATTATGAGATTGGTCAGGAATGATCGAATTTCGGCTGAGACGGTTGACGAAGTGAAGGAAGATTTGGAGTATTATTGTGACTCGCATCAGGAGGACGATTACATCATGGCTTATGATCAGGACACCTTTTATGACATGTTGGGTCTCGGCGACTTGGACGTCGTTAACGTTGATAGGGTGACTCAAGTTCCGACTTCAAGTAAGAAGAAAGACGATGATGCCACGTCGGCAAGTAGTGGGAGCGACAAAAATAAGATTAAGAGGAGTTCGACAGCTTCTTCAGGTATTATACCTTTGACGATTGGACGTGCCCGCGTCTCCAAAGCCGATAAAAACAAGGAAAAGGAAGATGCGTCTGTGACGAGTAACAATTCCACCCCCTCGAAGGTTGGTCGATCCTCTTCCACTGTATCAGCGGGTCCAGCGCCGACGCCTACACCGAAGGCTCCTTCCGTGGCGCCAGGGGGTGGGGCCAGTATGGCTGCAGTTCTGAAGAGGGAGAGCGAAGAAAGGCAAAAGGCAGCACTACAGGCTCAGCAGCAGGTGAGGAACTGTTTGTCTAACATTTTGTTTTTGATCGAAGCTTGCGCTAATGATTCATTCAAATAGGCTCTTCAACAGGAGCAGGCTCGTCAGGCTGAATTATTGCGCCAGCAGCAGTTACAAAAGCAGCAGGTAGGCGCGTTCCCTTTTTCGTGGATGTGCATATATTTAGGTTAGCTTACCTTTCTACTTGTCTTTATGATTGCACATTTCATGTATCAGGCTCTGCAACAAGAGCAAGCGCGTCAGGCAGAGCTCTTGCGCCAGCAACAGAAGGCAGCGCAGGCAGAGGCGCTCAAAAGACAACAAGCAGCGCAATTGGAGCAGACAACGATGGTACAAGCGAAGCCTGCAACCCAAACTGTTCTCAACGCTGGCATTGCCACTCTCTCATTGAATAGTAATTTAAGTTCTCATGCAGCTGCTCCGGCAGCCATTGCTACTACAGCTACCAGTGCAGTTCAACTACCACAAGCGGGTGTTGTTCCTACTGAAGCCAAGGATGTCACCGACCGATACCTTAACGCCTTGAATGATTCCTTCCTCCAAATGCCCACTGGTGCGGACAGCGAGCGGCAAAAATCGTATACCCCTCGCAACCCGTATCCCACTCCTTCATGCTACCCTCAAAACCCGTCGCCCATCTTTGAAAATCCCGCAGTATTTGAAAAGCTTGGAACGGACGCGCTCTTTTTCATCTTTTACTATGCTCAAGGCACTTACCAGCAATATCTCGCGGCAAGAGAGCTCAAGAAACAAAGCTGGAGGTATCATAAGAAGTACATGACTTGGTTCCAGCGCCATGAAGAGCCGAAAGTGACGACCGACGATTATGAGCAGGGGACTTACGTGTACTTTGACTATGAGACGGGGTGGACCCAACGCATCAAAGCTGACTTTCGATTTGAGTATTCGTTCCTTGAGGATTCATTGTCCGTGTAGTATTGATATGTTCGCACGTTTTGTCAATTTGGATGCAGGTGTGATGGCTAAGTTGGTGGTTTTTCATAAGAGGATGGTTACACGTTACAACTATTAGAGCAACTTTCTTTCTCTTTAGTCATTTTCAGCCTTGGAGTGAATTATGCTACGATAAAATACACAGCTTGCAATGATTTTAATGAACGTATCACTTTGTTTATGATGCTCTCCAGCATAACCTATCATTTCAAGAGCTCGCATCCCTTTTGCGGCATCATCAACAGCCTATCTACCTTCGCCCAATGGTATCCATAAACGAGGGCATAGGGTTCACAATAATTGTAGGGATGCCAAAGTTATTTCCAATCAATTTTAAAGAAGAGCCATTGTGACTCTTCGCGTTCTCAATGACCTCTGATTCCATCAAAAAGTGGCCATGGAAAATATTCTTAACTTTGCTGATCGTCCACGGTAGCTCAAAAAATAGACTCATCTAGCACATATTTCCGTCAAAGAGATTCCTTTGTCTCACAGCGCGAAAGGTTGAATCCTTTGGCCGATGAGCTTCGACGCAGTTGGCGGCAATATGGTACATCAGTCGACCCTTTGACCCATCGTCTTTGATGGATGGATAGGACGAGACGCTATGCTCCAGAATATGTCTTCGATTTTCCTACTTGCCATCAACAATCTCTTGGCTGCTTGTCCGACGTTTTTTCCAAAGGACACAAGTCAATCGTCATTGGTGTTGGGGACAAGCCGCGCGTTCCAGTCGAATCATCCCAATTGATTCGCATCAAGCAATAGGTCTCGTGTTGAACTTGCCTCGGATTAGTTCCGCGTGGTTTGTTTTTGTCACCAACGGGATAATGAAAACTCTGTGAGGTGCACGCTACGAGCTTTCGAAAGAGCTTACAAAACAACGCGCGCTGAGAACGATGATTCGTTTGCATTCACATAGTAACCATGATCTGAAGACGATGGGTGTGAATTCCACCGCTACCAATGCGCGGCGTCGACAGGGAAGAAGTAATACGCCCCTGCACATAATCATTTTGCATTTCGTGAGCGTCCACCTTTTGTCGTTTTCTGGACGTTGTCAAAACATCCACCACTCCTCTCGATGTTTCACCCGCAGAAGCAGTATCAAATTTATCTTGTGATGTGACATCAACCTTTTTCTCCGCCATTGATAACAATGAGCAACGAAATACTATTCGCCGTAAGTCTCGATTCGGCGCTAAACCCGTCACATATAATACAAGGCGGCACGGCAGAGTCCAACAATGACCTACTAGGCTTAACAACTTGAGAGCTTTGCGTTCCTATTGAGATGCCTCTCCGGCCGCATTCATATGAAGAGTTGTAGGCTTCCCGTTGTCGCAAGACTTTACTAGCTCTTATGGAAAACCTTTCTCAGCATTCACAGCTGCGTCCTGCACTACTTTTCGATACTCTATCCTGCCCTCACCAATGTTCTCCTCATACCTGCCCATGAATTGCACCGTATAAACAGTCTCTCGAGCTGTTCTTTTACACAGCAAAACCTTGCCTTCCAAGGGAGAATCACAACATCCGTCTTCTTCGCTCTCTTCCGATAGAACATTTACAGTACAACCGGAGGCAAATCCCATTTCTCTTTCGGATACACTGCAAGTCTTCTCCCCCGTTGTCACCCAGTATGTCATTTTTTTCGCGCGGAAATCCATTGTGACCGAAGAGACAATCCCCCGCCGGAAGGTACACGCTTCGGAGATGTCATCGTAGAGGGGATCATGGGTAAAGATCCATACGGGACAGCCGATGGGGTAGCGACATCCTTGCTCGGTTTGGGCGGGCGTAAATTGTATTATCATGATGCTATGGCGCGAGTCAATGATTGTGAATAGAATATGTCAAATGCTGAATCGAAGAGCGACGCGCACTTAAAAGGCATTGTTCAGTATTTTTTTCAGGCAGGCATGATGGGGGTCTGAATTTCGGCGGGAGTTCACTGATGTAACATAAAATGCGACTAAATAATATTTATTTTTTACATGACCTACCACCTATTATTTACCTACAATGTATCTTCTGAAATCAAAATGTTTAGATATCTTCAGGTGAAAATAAATTTCCCGGTGTTCTCTGACCCGCGAAAACCTCATACATATTTTATTCATTTTGGTGGGATATCGTACCATACCATACCATACCATACGACGTTAATAGTCAACACAGGAAGTTCAGCTGAGCGAAAAGTCTGTATGGTACGAGTACGAGACGGAGCTATAGGTACAATGTTCTACTTAAAGTATCTTTTTTTGTCACAAGCCATCGGTAGGAACGCGCACCAGCACTGCACCAGCAGCAGAACATAATAATCACGACAGTGCTTTACCAAGCACATGAACATTCTTCAAAATAATATTATTATACCATACCTCCAACAGCAACCATCATTGTTTGTGTATGACAGAGGCCTCCACCAATTCTTTCCTCCCATCTTATCAATCCTGCACTGAATCTCCCATGGAATCAGAGTTGACTCTCACCTATTCATCATCCGATTCCAGTCCTAACAATTCTCCAGTTGCTTCTCCTCCATCCTCTCCGATACAAGTTGTTTCCACCGTCACCGTTCACGGTGGCCATTCTTACTCTAATTTGTTAGAACATTTGTACATTCCTCGTTCGGATCCTAACGCTGCAAATTTTACAACCGACGACGACGACGACGACGACGACGACGACAACAGCATCGATCAACAAGACAACATTAACAATAACTTTCTCGTCAACAACATGACATCCATCCTTTCGAACACACTCAACAAACTCCTCTACAAAAAGTCACTAGCAGATGCCCTCCCTCACCCCATCTTGGCATTGCTCGCCCAAAATGGACAATACGCCCTCCCAGTATTCCTTGCCCTCTATCTTATACTATTGTTCGTCATTTGGCTTCCGCTCGCACTGCTCTCCAAAATCCTCACCGAAATGGGAGTATACATATTTTTATTACTCTCCATATTTTATATTGGGAGGTGCATACTGCGGCTGTTGGCCTTCCCCGGCACGAATGTAAAGGTGTACGGTGAGATCGAATTGGAATTCGCAAAGTATTCCTGTAAATTGTTGGAGGGAGTGGCGGAGGCTTCCGAGGGGTTCGCGAGGGCCATTCGTGCCGCAGGGGAGAACAAGGGCGGGGATGGGAAGAAGACCTTCCGGCTTCTGGGAGACGAGGATAGGGGATGGAGTGTCATGGACATTCCGACGATGTATAAAAGGGTCGTTTTGTATAGGGATAGAGTTTTGGCTGTGTATTGGCAGGTGTTGCATTGCTTGTTCGAGGAGGGTGGGAGGGGTTACGATCCCAACGAGGACAGGAGGACAACAAAAAGCTGCATGTTTTATGGAAGAGATGCCGTTCAGGCATGCACACGAAATTTATGCTGTGGGGGTGCACGTGATATATCTCTAGGTCGCGATGGGACTATGAACGATGAGTCTGATGGATTACGCAATCGCGAGATTGGAAATAAGACCAAGTATGGGAACAATCCACTCGTCGGTGATATTGGAAACATGATGAATCTGACACCCAAAGCACGTTCTGACGGAAAAGAACTCTGCGCGCTTCTTACATACATGTTAGACAATTTAGAATCATTGATTGAGGCATCTTCAAATATCCTAAGAAACATCGACAACAAAGCACAGCTGAAGGGGTCAGTCGCGTCAGATGAAGCCATGACTCACGCCAATGCAGTCATTACACGTGCACTGGAATTACGAAAATTCGTGATGAGAATCAAACCACCAAGCTCCGCATCCGCAACGTCCCCCTTTTCGTCAGCGCACGCCCATGACGATGTCCAAGACGAAGAGTCTGAAGTAGGACCGGACGCCGTTCGGCATCGACTCGAAGAAAATGGGACTAATTCGTCCTCAACAACCATGGGGATGATTCTTTCGGCAATCCAGTCTTTGTTAGCTATGATTGACCCGCCTCCTCATGAATACATTTTTGGGTTGGATGTTATACGAGGTTGTTTTTTATCTAGATATCGTGGAGCAAAACAGTTTTGGGTTGATCAAAAAGATGATGGGACTATTTTCGGAGGAAGCGGACGAATTGACGTCATTTTGATTCCATCTCAAAGTCATGATTGCTGTAATACCGCAGTACTTGAGAGTCACCAGCCAATGTCACCAAGGCAGGGAAGGGACGGCGGAGTGGGATTGTTAACTTCTAGTGACGGCAAGAAAGGAAGGAAGGCTGTTCTGTATTGCAACCCCAATGCAGGCTTGGCAGAAGTTGCGACTGGACTTGGTCTCATCGGGGGCAATGTCGACCAAGATAAAGATGATGGCAAAACTAATGCCACCTGCTGGACTGATTTTTACACTGCGCATGGCTTTGATGTCTACCTTTTCAATTATCGTGGATACGGAAGGTCACATGGAGATCGCGACCAGGTTTCTGAGTTTCAACCAGGGTTCATGGGAAGGATACGGCGGCTCTTTTATGCAGCGTTTTTCTCATTCAAACCGACTTCTCAATCTCTGAAACTAGACGCTATTGCCGTTGCAAATCATATTTTAGATAATGAATGCGTGGAGCAATTGGTCATCCATGGCGAAAGTATTGGGGGCATGGCTGCCGCGGGTGCAGCGAGGGTGTGTTCAGGAATTTCTTCGTCAAAAACTACCTCCACCAGGGGTACAGTCTCTTTGCTCATTTGCGACAGAACGTTTTGCAACTTAGAAGCAGTGGCCCAACGGCTTGTTGGAGCCTGGACTAGAAATGCAATACGACTTCTGACGTTGAACTCGTGGAATACTGATGTAGTCGGCGATTTCTTAGCTACAAAATGTCCAAAAGTGGTCGCAAATGATGCTGCCGATGAAGTTATCCACGACTACTCTTCATTGAAATCTGGATTGGCGTTTGCTAAAGAGCTTACAAGAGGATCATCGCACAGTATTGGATGGATGATGTCGGCTCCCATTGAGTATCTTATGGCCGACCTTGAAAATATGAGTGTGAGTGATTCGTCTGCACTCACTTTCCAAGCGTTTCAAGTGAATCCACCTTCTTGGCCAGCAGACAAACGTGTTACGTGGAAAGAGTCTTTTCATTTTGCAGCCTGTGTTAAGCGCATAGGAAAACTGGCAACTGTTGCCAAGAGACAAATGTCAACAATGAGTGGTAACGATTTATTTCACGAACAAGAAGCTATCGAAGTTTCATTCAACGATGATAGCGTTGGGCATTCGTCTTTAAAGAGCGAAGGTGTTTATCATTTCGACAATCCCGATCTTATTGACGTTTGGAATACACTTGCATGCTGCGATGGGCTGTGCGGTTGTCCGCTAGGACATGCTGCCAAAAAGGGATTTGATTGTACTGTGTCTTGGCTGTGTTGTGCTGTTGTTATGGGAGGCCAAGCTGTTGCCAAGGCAGCTGAAAGAAGAATAAGACAATCAAACGATTCAACTAGTGCAGTTGGGGAGGATACATTGATTCAAGCTCAAGATTTTGATTTCAGACCGCGCAACTATGAGCAAGATGAAAGTGAATCTATGAGACATCCTATTCCCTTGCCTGTTGTCCTGTCGCACCTCAAAACGAGTAAACGGTCAAAATTGCGTAATGGTAAGATCAATCTAAAGGTTTTTGCTGCATTTTCCTCATTTCTATTCCTCTAACTGCCTTAGTCATCTTCATATGTAGTGGAGGCAGAGCTTTCTTATGTGATCGGCATGCTGGAATACATTGTACAACGGATATCATCAACAGATGCTACGAAGGCATCTATCACCTGGTGTCAGAGTTGCGACGATGATCAGAATACAAGATCGACGGGATATTTTCTCAACCTTCATTGTGGACACAATCATCAATACTCCTCGAAAGAAAAGGATGATTTGATGTCTTTGATTCACATGGCTTGTGGAGAGCATGTTTAGTTGCACACAAATGTCATAAAAGCTTACATAGAAGTTTATCTAGATTGTATAGTCAATCAAAGTTACTAAACATCTCTTTTGCTTCTTACTTATACTTCTGACTTTCAGTAGATCATCCCCATTAATAGCTAGAGAGTGGTTAGTCGTAAAAAACAGAACATTGCCCCCAAGTTGTTCGGAGCAGCATACACTTTACAAAGCATCCTTTACGTAATCTCCTTTAACCTATGAAAAAGTACGCAAAGGGCGAAATTTTGTACTTCAAAGGGGACACCAAATGACTAAATGAAGTTTGAACCGACATAATAATCACCTTCAACAACTCCAAAGTAAAAATAAGCACAGCCCCACCAGGGATAGCCCTGCCCGCTCCATGATCTCCGTAACCAAGTTCGCTGGGGATGTAGAGCTCCCACTTTCCGCCCTCCTTCATTAGCTGCATAGCTTCAGTCCATCCTCGGATGACTTGATTCGGTGCAAATGTCATTGGCCTTAACGAAATACTCAAGCAATGAGCAAGACAACAAAGCAATAGGGGACATCGAAGTGTGGATAGTCTTACTCTCCCCGTTTATAAGACGAGTCAAATTCGGTGCCGTCGATGAGAGTGCCAGCATAGTGGCATTCGCAAGGCGAGTTGATGGTAGGTGTCTTCCCATCGGCTGTTACCGGCAAAGAAAAAATAATTTTTGAAGTGACCATAACACTTCAATTTTCAAGTAAAGGGAATGTCAAAACGCACGGTTTCCAGCACGAATTTCCTTGTACATCAAACCACTAGGGAGAGTAACGACGCCCTCTTCTTTTCCCTTGGCTTCCAAATATGCCAGACCTGAATTTTGGAAACAGCCACGAGATTCAGAGTGAGATGCTATTTACGAGGGACACGTGTCATGTAATCGATAACTTCTTCCCTCGCGATGTTATGCAAACAAAGTACTTACCTTCGGCACTTGTGCCTGCCAGAGCGGTATAGAAGGATCCTGCGATAAAGAGGAGGGTAAAGAGGAAGGTACGGAACATTGTGTTGTTGATTTTAGGCTTTGCTGTAATCTGTTTGCGGTTCCGCTTGAATAAAGCTCTTGTCGCAGATGACACAATAATTATTTTTTTCGTGTATGGTAGAGTAGTATGGTAAATTGAAAGGTAGTGAACAGCTGGTAAACAAGGAAAGGCCTTATCGTATGGTATTGTACTGTTCGGCTAAAACATGCTGGGGCTGTGGATTATTACAGCTGGGAGATGTTTTTTGCTACCTCTGATGATACTCAGTAGCTTCCAATATTTTTTTTATCTTTTTAAGATACCCCCCCCCCCCAAGCAATAAAAATAACCATGCATGCCAAAGGTAAGGGAAAATGGCTTATAGTATTAAGTTTTGTATTTAAATACAATATTCA
>JALLPD010000262.1:0-18038 GCA_036940065.1 Cyclotella cf. meneghiniana
ATCATACTTACTCTTTTTACAAAAAAACTGGTTCCTGCAGATGTGAAACCGTGGGATTTGATGAAAATTTCACGATGCAGCTGGTTGAACAGACCTCGAAAACCCCTCCTTTAAGGGTGATGGAAAATATTATGAATCATCACACAATCGTTAATAAAGTTTTGCCTTTCAAGTGTACAGTCAAAGGTAAAATATCTTTAAAAGCCACGGAGGGAAAGGGGTTTTGTACCCAAAGTATGACAGACAGACGAGAGGCTGCTTTTAATGAAATAATGTTAGGCACCGGTGTATGTGCTGCGCAATTTATGATCAATCCCGGACCGAGAATCGATGGAATGGGTCCAAATCTCCAACAATCCCTCTTTCAAGTCCAGAACATCATAAATGACGTGAAGCAGCACAATACAACTGCAGGCGCCCGGCCTACGGTATGATATGGCAGCTTGTCAATCAATCCCTTTTGACATCCCACTGACTCCGGACAAAATGCATTAAGTTAGATCGCAACAGTGAGAGTGCAGAGTGGATGGTCGATCTTACAGAATGCCGCTATAGACCTTTACCTTTCTCCTCTTCTTTATCGCACACTTTACTTTGACTTATCCGTCATTCTCAAGGAAAATATTATCCTGGTGCCCAAGGGATCGCGGGATCATTGTGCGACAGCCCCTGGCGGCCCAACATCGCCACGACAGCCAGCGTGGATACGAACCAGAATTCAGGCGATCTTGAAACTAACCAAGGGGTAGTCGGAAGTGGCGGGCAGCGGGGATCAAGAAAAAATAACAGGAAGTCCATATCAAAACGATTCAACAGGAAGCCCAAATTCAAATCGACAATCGAGACGTCGCCATTAAAGTATTCAATGCGTCAAATTCAAGCAGTAGGTGTCCATTCAAGAGGTAGCGGCCATCATTATCAAACAAAGGGTAACCGCAACCCACACGCTCTACCTGGGAACCAGCAGCAGAATGCTTCAACACATCAGAAACAAACACCTGGGGATCAGTGTATCCAGTCAGCAAGCACTAATACCAGACGAAACCCACCAGGCGGAGTCACCAACGCGACCACAAAAACTATCTCAAATGGAGTCGCGTGCAACGGCCCTGCCATCGCAATCCCTCCTTCAAACGCTACAGACGAGTTACAAACCGACTCAATCGAGTTTTTCGAGTGCAGTTACTGTGGGTTGTCTACGTTTGATTCAGACAGTGTTGACGATCAAAAGGTTGACTTTGCTTTGTGTGGCTCGAAACAACGCAAACTGAGTACTAAAGTGAGCCAGAATGGTACCCGACTCTTTTCTATTGCTGCACCTATTTCAATCCTGACATTCGTCACTCCCTTTATATCGCACAAATTTAGATCGAGGGTGAAAGTCAGGGCAGTTCAAAGAAAGTCACCATAAAAAAATGCAGTCGTTGCACGTTAGTGGGCTATTGCAGGTACGTCCGACCCTGGGATTACATATCAATACTTTATTCCTTTTGCTCTTACCAAGTCTCGTGCATTTTTTTATCCAGCCGTGATTGCCAGCGCAAGGACTACGCCAATCACAAAGCTGTTTGCCGTGAAATCGGGCAAGCGAAACTAAAACCGTCGACTTTGGATACGACTACCACCTACAGGTCTTCAGTTCTACAACCATCTACGACCCAGGCCACTCTTGATGCCTACAAACAGCTTGCCATAAAGGGCAGACCCGCCCCTGTTGAATCATTATCGAATGTGTTTGGCCGTATTAATCGAGACATTTCAAGAAATCAAAATCACATCGTTGTCCATTGTGAATCATCGGCCGGCCCAGAACACTGTTTCGCAGGAGTGTATACGTTGACACGCACGCCTCAATTGAGTTATGTTCGAGACTCTAATCTGACTGACTTGTTATCTGCTAACAAGGATCTAGCTTTGTTGAAGAGATTGGGTTTTGCCTTAGATTTTCAACACACCGAAGCGAAGCATGTACTTGCTTACCAATTGTTAAAACACGGAGAATCAGCTTGGTGTTTGACGGCAGAATCTAGAGATATATTTTGCATAGAAGCAAATCTTACGCGATCAGAAGATCGGGCATTTTGGAATGATCCAATGTCACTTTTCTGTCTGCATCCATCAAATCATTATGGAAACTGGCTCACTTTTCTGCGCCATCGTGCTACACCAGAAAAACATTATGTTGGAATCGCCTTAACTCCTCTTGAAACACTGAATCAGGCTATCGTACTCGCGGGTCCCCCAAAGATATTTCCTCTGAAATACCGGCAAGCACCCGATTTCACAGCGTGGGATAAACAATTTATTCTTCACACTGACCACCGGCGTTGTCGCGTTCCTTTGGAATGGATCGATTCCTGCATGGGAGTTTATGTGCCGCTTCCCGGGAAAGTAATGAACGGGTATCCAGTGTGGAAAAAAAGTATTGCAAATACACGAGATATTGTTGATTCTGAATCAAAGCAAGTGAAGAAATATCTTGAGCGCAAGGGTATACGCATTTCCCTCACAACAGAAAGTCAGATGCTTTGCGTCTGTCGCAACATGTGGGGATCTTTGCTCCTAACAGTATCACAAGATGAAGACTTCGATTTCGACAGCCAACAGTGCATTCCTATTCTTCAAGCTTCTTACCTCCCAGAAAATGTTGACGAGCTTCTATCTGTACCGACGGCGTTGTTTACAACACCAGACGACGCATTTTCAACTTGGAATGCTGCCTACCATGGCGTACCGGTGTGTGTCAATGTTGCGATTACTCCTAGGGAGTATTTTGAACACACAATAGCACTTGCCTCACTTGACTCGAGTAATCTAGAGAGCGCTCTCTTCAGTAATGATCTACGCAAGACAACAGCAAAAAAGAAAAAGAAAAAGCAACGAAAGAAGTTTGCAGGCGGAACAAATAAGACAGCGCATCAAGCTTTAGAATTCCTCGCATGCTCTAAGGAAATGGTGTCGAAAAATACAGCCGTCCCTACTTTAAAAGAAACCTGCATCCAGAAAGGGGATTGCGGCAGCATGAAGCAAAGTCTTGGTAAGTTTTTACAACAAACTAATATCTCGTGGACGATTTGTTTTTATCTAACATATTCTTTATCGCCCCAACTTGACCTACTGGAAGAAGGAAACCTTTCATATATCTCAAATGAGTCTGTAGATAGAACTTCTTCCACACACCAAGTTTTTAAGCACATTTCAGCAATTCTTGGTTTAGATTCGTCAATTCAAGGTTTAGATTCATCATCTATTCCGAGCGAAATCAGCGCATGGAGTGCAACGAAAGCACTTCAGTGTTTGTTCAACTCTGAAGATGCTGATGTTGCATGGCTGCAATTGAATGATTCAATTACATCTTCCGTCCTTAAGGCAGCACTTAACCATGACGAGTCATCCATTTGGATTCGAGAAAATGCAAGTCATATTCTCGAATTATTCGTGACGCCAGTCCGCCAAAATGACCTGACAGTTCTTTTCACAGCAGGGATTACAGCGACAGCCAAGTCAATATTGACTCTATTTGCCAACTTACCGGAAGGAAAGGGACACCAATTTAACAACAAGATAGTGAAGATTCTTTGCCTTAAAGTCAACATTATTATGTCATCAGGGTGTGATTTTAAATTGCTCCTTGCATCTGCGTCAAGGATTATAGGGAAGAACACGAAAAAAGATTTCATTGATGCATTGAAGAAATCTTTTCCTGAATCGGTGAAGAACAAGATCCAAAAGACGATTGCGAAACCGCTGAAAATGCCCAAGCCGTTGCCAGTAGAATCGCAGCCGATACCTAAAAGTCGAGCAGCAGAAATTCCCGAAATTACTTATGGTGATGAAACGAATCGAGATGAATTGGAAAAACCTGGCTTGACATCATATGATTTTCGCGCTGCACTACAGTGGTACAAGACGTTGTTGGAAGATCTTCTGAAAGAGGTACCTGCCAAGGGCGTTTCTGGTCCTAATGGCCAACTCGAGCAAGGCAATCCTGCAAGTACTGCTGACACAGAATGTGAGATTCCATCTCCCAAGAATCTAGCTCATGCTCTAACTCCAGAAGAAGTTGGCCTTGCTCTTGCAACGAATGATTTGTCAGAAGATAAGCTCACCGAGGTTGAAGCTGGGATTGATCTTTTCGATTGGGGCGATACTTCAGAGTGCTGGGCTATAGATATCACAGAAAATGCTCATAAGTGGTTCAAGAAACATATAAAACGTGATAGATTTCTATGTGAGCGAGTCATGCGACGCTTGACTATGCTTTCAACAGGAAGATGGCCGTGTGAGTTCTTAGGCAGGCGAAACTTCTTGGAGACTTATACATTACTCATCAAATTCACTTCCTCGTTTAGATGTGCTTTGTAAGCCTCTGCATACAAGGTCGAAGAAGCTGCGGTTGTACGAGACAAAGATTGATGCTGCAAGCCGTATTATTTGGGAGGTCGCAGTCGCTTTTTCCCCTCGTAGGTCAAGTCTGGAGCATAATTTCTGCGAACAGTAAGTTTAAATCTGTTCAAGTTCCCTCGTTCATGTCACTTATTGATTTCTTTGGTTCTGTTTGCAACCACTGAACAGAGTGATTAGAGTATGGGATGTCGTTCTTGATCATGATAATCTATCAAGAACAATAAATCAAACAATTGAGCGTATTGAAAAATCTCATTTGAGAGGCGAGGAATGCGCCATGTATGCTGAAATTGACAGATCGAGGAACATTGCAGGTTCTTCGACAACTAAGGAGGGAGGAATCAGCGTCCCCCGTGTATTTCCCATGACACAAGAAATTAGATGTCTTGGCACGGAAAACTGCCGACCTCTAAGTCGAGGGAAAACCAATCATTTTCATCCAGCTAGTGACGATCCTCGCCAATTCACACTCCTAAAATTTTACGAGCTTAACTCGTCAGCCATAGCCATGCTTCTTGACGGAAACGATGAAAATATTGACCTCCCGTTCACACCTGGTCCAAAGGAACACGGTGCGTAGTAAACACAAATATTCTTATTTTATCAAGAGATTGTCAAAGCAAGCTCGCACTCACATCAGATCTGTTCAATAGCTATCATTCATCATCATTCTGATCCCCAAAAATCTATTCTTTTGATGGGCCGAAGGTATGCTTTCTTTTTGAAATAAAGATATCATTCTTATCAATAACACTTGTTATTGATCCCTTTGATTCTTGGCTCCAGTGGAACTGGAAAGACAACGTGTCTCGTCTTCAGGTAACGTATCTTGTGAGAATAGGTCTATGAGAAATACATTCTGTTGCTTTTCTAACTATTTTGTTTTGGCTGTCAGGATGTGGGCTCAGTACATTTCATACAACGAGAGCATGGATTGCAAACAGCCTCGACAAGTATTTCTGACAAAGAACAGTGTACTCTGCAATGAAGTAATGAGATCCTTCAATAACATGGGCCTGGCTTGGCGTAAGAGGTCTAAAGGCAACCCTAACAATTTCAGAATGCCTTCACCTGCAACAGAAAAGATCAGCCATGCACCACGATTTTTGACCTCGAGTGAATGGCTAGATAAACTTGATGAAGAACTGCCAGGAGACCCATTTTTCACACCACTTGAACGAGAACAACGAAAAGATACCCGCAAGCAGAAAGATAATGTGACTACAGGCGTCGAAGCATTGTTGTCAGATGAAACCATTACACCAAAGTCTTATATGCTTGCACGGCAGGAAATGAATTTTATATCTTTCCAAAAATTCTGGAGAAAAATAAGAAGTGGGTCGGGATCACAGATTGACTCGGTGCTCGTATGGAGAGAGATACAATCGTAAGTAAATGACAAATTCAGATGCGATTTGTCTCCGATATCTTAAGAAACCTATTCTTCATAATTCAAAAAAAGCTTTATCAAAGGATCAGTTGCTGCTCTTCATATAGACCGCGAAGAGCGAGATTTTCCACAGAACAAATTTCTGAGCTTGGAAGAGTATTTGGCTATGCGTAAGAAGAAAGTCCATTCTTATAGGAATATCATCTAAGCACTCACTTTAAATCTGTTGTTGTTGTCGCAGCTCGTAAACAATCTAGGATGGACGAAACTCAAAGACGTGAAATCTATTCGCTTTTCTGTAGCTATGAAAAGTTGAAGAGGGACTTGGCTTATTATGACGAATGCGATTTAGTGTACAACATTGCTGGTAGGATTTCACTGATGACTGCTGGCACATGCTCACTCATGGACACCAACGACTCCAGACTGTTGTCAATAGACTCATTGTTTGTTGATGAAGTGCAAGATTTTACTCAGGCAGAGCTGTACATCATGGCAAAATTGTGCCGGGATCCAAACAATATGTTTTTAGCTGGCGACACTGCTCAATCGATTGCAGGTAATGTACAGCGCGTTGTCATTCACAATAGCCGAGATGGCATCCGTTTTCTATTTAACCTATCCTCTTGCCGTTCTTTCGCTCAAACGAATTTAGTTGGAGTTGACTTTCGCTTCACTGATGTTCGCCAGATCTTCTATAACCACTTTGGAGGCATTGAACCTCAACTTCTTCAGCTCACCCACAATTATCGATCTCATGCGGGTGTACTTCGTTTGGCCGCATGCGTAGTCGAGTTGCTCTACTATTTTTTTAGCAATTCTCTAGACAAGCTCCCACCCGATCTTGGGCTATTCGATGGGCCTAAACCAGTCATCATGGAAGTGTCATCAACAGAAGAACTAGTCCTTATGCTCGATGGCGCGAAAAGAGAAACCGCACGAATTGAGTTCGGAGCTCATCAAGTTGTCATTGTCAGGTCAGAAGAAGCAAAGAAGAATCTCCCTGACGAATTCGGTGTTGATAAAGACTGGGTGATGACGGTATGATTGGTTTAAATGTTTGGTTTAAGGGTCCCTTTATTTGAGCCAAGCTCACAATTGCAAAATCATTTGTTCTTAACACAGGTTCAGGAGTCAAAAGGATTGGAGTTTGATGATGTCCTTCTTTATAACTTCTTCTCTGATTCTACTGCTGGTGGTAAGAGATTGGGTTATGCAGTCATCTATCTGAGTGTTCTTACTAATGTTCTCGTGTCTTATTCTTTCAGATTTGTGGCGGGTAGTGACAAATTACACGAAAGATCACATTAATGCATACTATACTGATGCAATGGTTGCATCATCCGGGGTACAGCGATACCGCTGGGAGAATCTTCTTTTGAACGAGACTCGTCACCTTGAGTTCAGCGGAGAGAGACACAAAATACTCGAGACAGAATTGAAACAGCTGTGTGAGTATTCCCATTTATTTGAAAGTCATTTCTCATGCGTGATTCATCGTTACAAATCTATGTTTTAATTTCAGACACTGCAATTACTCGTGCCAGAGTCAACGTATTTATTGCTGAGACAAACACCGACAAGAGTCGTCCCATGTTCAATTACTTCCGAAAGCGATGCGTTGTTGACTATGCAAATAAAGACAAGGCTGAAGGGTTGTCAGATGTGAGAGTGTTTGGTGCAATGAACACAATTGAAGATTGGAAGAATAGAGGTGAATACTATCTTCAAAATGCAGAGGGAGAGCGACAAAGAGGATGGTATGTGAACATTGCAAACAGAAGATAGTTCCTGGCATCATCAATTTTATGAAGGTATCGCTGGTGTAATTTGTAACATGGGCTCAAATCTCACTTGAGGATTCTTCTTTCTTGTGTAATTGTAGCCTACGACTTGCAGCAAAGTGCTTTGACAAAGCAGGTGATGTGAAGCGACGAGATTTTGCCCTTGCCTTTCTGTCATATACAGAATTTGAAGACTGCGATAGCACAAGGAAAAAAGGAAAGCACAGACGTGAAAAGCTTCTACAGATTGCCAAACAGCTGCTCGAAGCAAGAGGTGTGTTGACTATCAATGAGATCCTCATTCTTATTCTTTCATGCAAATCTAAACGTAGGTGTTAACTCTGTAGATGTTGGATTCCTCAACAAGGCTGCGCTGTGCCTTCTCCGCGCAGGTGAGAATGATGTGGAGGCTGCCTTAATGTTTGAACTTTATGCACGTCTCTGCTATGCGGCAAGACTACGGGATGAAAAAGGAGATACGACGCTACCACTGGCCCCATCAATGCACGAAAGTAAATATTTTTCATATGCTGCAAGACTTTTCTTGAGGTCTTCCACTCAATCAAGTGCAAAATCTGCCATGGCCCTTGATAGCTTGCGGAACTTTCTTTGTGCCAAACTTTATGATGACGCAGGCAAGTTGTTGTCTTCCGGAACGTTTCCCCTTCAAGAGGCGGAGACGTTCAAACAGCTGTATATGCTATGCGCATTTTCGACTAAGATGGACCGAGACCCTATCAGTTCTTTTCGAATCGACTTTCAACAGCAATCAGATGAATGCAAAACAGTATCAAAAGCCATAACCGTGGCAGCTAGAATTGGCTGTCGCTCGTTGTACAAAAAAGACAAGGAAGGCTTTGTTGCTGCTATGTCATTGCTTTCTAAATCAGAGAGAATTCAGTTCCTCATGACTGTTCGAGAAGATGTAGACTACATATTGGCTAATAGGCCCTGGGGTGATCATTGCTTCTTTTGCGAGGATAAAGAACCAAGGAAGGGCGAAGTCATTCTTGACCTTACTCAAATGCTAATATGCGAACTTGAACAGGAAAACAAAGTCGAGGACGCAGCTGCTATTCTTGAAGACAGGGGATACTTATTAGAGGCCGCTGAAAGATATGAACTGCTTGAATTGCAGAAGAAGACTTCCCGTTACGTTGGAAAAGCGTCAGCACTGAGAGTACGATACATTGAACTCATGACTCTAACTAATTTGTCCAATAGTCAGAAAGAGTCTCTTCTGTTGTTGGTCAGTCCCCAGAAGGTTGTATGCGAGGATGATAATTGTTCAGTTATGATATTACAAAACCTCTTACGAGAGGATACTACTGGGCTACTCAAAAATGCTGCAGATCATGTCATTGAATCTCCTCTATGGGGTCTCCGCGCTTTAGAGCTGGCATGCAAGACAATCCCACAACAGGAACTAATTGAAAAACTACCAGGCAAGAAGACAATGGAACGCATTCGGGTTATATATGAACTGGCAAAGAATCTGAAATATGTCGCGATGGCTCTCTGCAAACAAGGTCAACAACGAAGTCCAGAGGAGAGTTTAGCTGTTTCGCAAGCCGAGACATTTTTTGATTTGATCCCTAAACATTTTGACCCGGCAAACCTTGAAACGAATCCTCTCATTAATGTGAGGTGAGATCCCTGACTTTGAATAATTTTCTTTTTATTAACTTCTGACACTGTGATGTTGTTCACTAACTGTCATACAGGTTGCGAGAGGCTCTGTACAACGAAAAATTCAATCTAACACAATCTCACGGTGCAAGTTCATTTCACGGTTTTCGAATTTCTGTTGATCGCAGCGAGGTCCATTCGTTGCTTTCCAAACATATCTCAAAAAAAGCTGTTTCACTATTGCAGCTGTGTCAAAATGTCACTAATGAATACAAACTAAAGACTGAACTGTGTGTCATCTCTCGTTCTACAGGAATATGTAGTCTGTTTGAGTGCCACAAAAACCACAACTATTCGACTCGGGATCTCAAGAATTATGTTAACTGCATCCAACTGCAGATTCTTTGTAACCAAGAACTGTCAGATTCATTTAATGAAGCGAAACAGCGAAGCTTCTCTTCTGAAGAGCCATGGGCAAACATGGAAACCCAGCTAGAAAATGACGAAAAGAGTTTTTGCAATCAGCTACTTAGCATTCTATTCCAAGAAAGACATGCCTCTTTTCAGTCGTGCACTAATATTTTCGATGATGATCAACAAGATTCGTCTAATATAATTTTTCTTCGAAAGCACACAACAAATACCTTGTCCGCATTGGCATTGGATCGTTTCCATGCATGCAAACTTCACCAGAAACGTGAGGACATCACTCATACAATAAACTATTACCGAGTGCTGAGTTTATGCAAAGGGAAACCATTTGCATGTAATGCTTTGAATAAAGAAATCAGTAGAATTGAAAAGCACAAACACACTCAGGTTCAAGATTTCAAAAGAAGAAAAATACCCTACTTCATCAATGAAAAAAGACAAGTTTTCCCTCGTCTTTGGCTGTGGGCAACTGAATCTGTTGAGGATGATGGTGAGTTTAAGATATATTTTTATGCTTGGTGATTACATGACTTTTTTACACCCTCAACGCTTTTAAAATACTGGATAAGTCATGAACGCTATTTCAGTGATTGAACGAATCATAAAGACATCGTACAGAAACACACGAGTCTGCAAAATGCAGCAAGTAGATATGTTGGAAGCCAATAGTGTGGCACTCTTTTGCACACTCTCTCTTCGATATAGTGAAGTGAAGTCACCTCAAATCCTCATCCCCAATACATACCTCAAAGCATTGCTTACTGGGGAAGCAGGTCTCTCACAATTACACGGTTTTGGCATTCCAATAAAGGATGTAATAGTGAAGTATTGCCACAAGCATTTTGATGAAGTATTTCAGAAAGCTGTAGAACATATTGAAACAACAGCAGAGGTGATATTGAGCAACAATTTACTCTCGAAAGAAGAGAAGTTTACTCATGATACTGGGAGGTTCAAAAAGGCTTTTACTCTATGCGTATTCTTGTGTTGCAATGCTATCATATTTTCCACCTCTGGGAGGGATATGGATATTTGTGAATATAAGAACGAAAACGACCTTCCTTCTCTGCCTCTCCAAGGCAACATGAGGAAGCTAGTTGCAGAGCTGCAAAAAATTTTGTCGCAGAAACTGTTCCCGTCGTATTTAGAAAATATTGTAACATGCCCTTCTACATTCCTTGACTTACTCAAGTTTTTGAACGAACTGCATCACAATGACCAGAACATGCTCTGCCGATTAGAACAAAAATCCGAAGAGGTGGTCCAAGTAATCTGCTCTGAGGGCACTCAATCGGCTTGTTTAATGCTGGAAAATATACCACTCGATGAAAATCACGACATTTTTACATCATGGTCCAAAAGTAGAAGCTTTCTCGATGAAATTGAAAATAGGAAGGCCCTTGCCAACCAAGATGAGGACAAGCAAGGGGAGAAGTCAGAAGAACTGAATTCACGTAGGAAAATAGCTAGATTCGTTGATGGGTGCATGAAACCATCCTTCGACGCTGATGCAGCTATTGTAAGCTTCAGACACTGGAAGGCAACATTTAGACTCTTCTTTCGAGTCGTACGAAAGAGAGCCACAGAAAAAAGAATGATCACCAAACTTGACCAAACTGATGCTCAAATTGTCAAAAATGAAGTAATCCAGTCTATTTTTTCCAACATTTACAACCCATTGGAAGACAAACAATATTTCAGTGTACGGAAAGAGAATATAGTGAAAAGCTTCTTAGGTAACTCTGTACTTGACAGCATCGAATGCTCGTGCTGCGGATGTGTTTTCACACCGTACCAAAACTTACTATTTGAACGACTTGAAGAGTTTAATCGCCAAGGAAGGCCATTGCCATTCGGGATATTTACCAAGCAATACAACAAGATAAAATTTGGAAATGTTCTTGGAAACCACTGTGCCATTGATGATGCCAAAATTCTGGGTTCTCATCGAGATAGTCCTTTTCATGTTGACAATTATGTGAAGTTCTCTAACAGCTTGGAAAGGTTGTCGATTGTGTTAGCAAGGTTGACGCTCGCTCAAGAGCTTCTTCACCAAATCATTCAATGTTGCTACGACGAAGCTAATGCAAATGGAATAAGTATCAGCTCGTGGTATCTAGGCACAGCTGAGCAAGCCCAGGTGCACTTTGCTCATGTATGCAATGTCATCAATGATATGGAGCGTGCTGGACAGCAGTGGTCAATGTATCCGCTGAACCCACCATCTCAGAGAATTTGGGATATTGCGCACTTCGCAACAGACTTGCCAAGTCATATAGAATCATTTTACGTGCAAAAGCAGTCAGAGGAAGCAGACTTGATTAGTAGGATTGTACACCCGTCTGGCGAAAATACAACAGTCGAAAACCCCATTACAGAGATGATCAGCGAATCATACTTGAACCCAATTGCGACGTCTTTTGTTCCTATTTAGTTGCACTGAAGCCTTGGGAGTAAATTACATGTTAACAGACCTGCGATGTCACAGTCAAAAACTGGTATTTCCTACTAAGATGTTGTTAAATTTGGTTGGCAATGCAATCTCAACATTTAACAAAACAGTCCCATCATGATCTTGTGTAAAGCTAACTATACTGTCACCTCTCCCAATCTTATCAATTAATACACCAGCACCGATTTCCGCATGATACGTGTTATAAAATGGATGCTCAAGGGTAATTTTATTGGAGCATAAGAACAAACCTTCGCCACGAAATTTCTTTGCGAGACCTCCCCCATCATAAGTTTTGTCGCCCAAAATATTGCAATTATTAACCCACGCCTGAAGAAAACATGAGCAAATATTTCAACTTTGTATCACGAAATTACCCCGAACAACATCGACTCACCATGTGCCTTCTCAGTTGATGATATCTCCCTGTTTTTGGTTTCAATTCCACTGTCGTCACAGCATGATCCCTTGCATTTTCTAATGTTGTTCTCGCCAAAACTCGCCATATTGTTATTGCAGATTGACCTTCAAGATCATGGTCAATAATTTGCCACAGAGGTTCCATCTGACCGCATTCAAACTTTTTGTCCAGCATGTTTGTACAATCAATGCATACTCCAAGTTTTTGGGCTTCAAGGGATGTCATGGCTGTCTCTTTAGGCTCTGGAGGTATTCCATTAACTACGGCAGTATCTTTTGTTGGTTTGATAGAAAAAACAGCATGACGATGAAAAGTTAAGTTTTGTACAAATGCAACAGAATTAGATAAAGAGCACATCACGTACAAGTCTTCTTAACTTTTCTCTCTTTGAACTGATGCGTCAAATGGACCAATGCTGTTTTTGTTTTGGCCACAACTAATAGCCCACTCGTTGCGCGATCTAATCTATGTACCGGCACAGGATTCCACATCACTGATAGTGTACCCAATTTTGGGGGGTTCAATACGTATGGCAATGCTGATTTGACAGTTTGTCTTCCATAGCCGCCATTCTTATGACCGAATACTACAACGCCCTCGGGTTTGTTCACTATCGCAATGTGATCATCTTGGTAGATTACAGGGAGATAGAATGGAGGGTCTTTGTTGTGTTTCATTGATTCTGTGTAGCCATCATTTCCAGTTCGTGTCTGGATGGCTAGGGTGTCTCCAGGATGGCTGTGGGCTCGAAAACGAGCACAGTGAGTCGTTATATTTGTGGTTCCACAAAGTTGCGCAACAAGAATGCAATTACACGACGTTGAGAACACGAGAGTAGATTGAAGGGCAGTGAAAAGTGAACATCTATGATTGACATGCTTTAAACTTACACACGGTCGCCAACTCTTCCGATCAACATCCTTTCCACATCAAAATTAACGACTTCTTCAGTATCATCGCCGCTTCTATCTTCTTGCGCTGAGCGACGAAGAACTATCACCTTTTTCCTCCGACACTCCTTCCTAGCCTTCGTGAGCGTACCAAATTCTCTAGGAAACATCATAATCATTGCCACTGGTACAGTCACATTCGACGGAGATACATTCAATCTTTGCATTTCTTCCACATTGAGTTTGTCGAGGAGTCGATCAAGCGGGAAACCCGAGGCTGGGATAGTTGAATGAGCTATGATGTGATAACCTTTGGAGATTCCTTTGGGAAGTGAAACTACAGGCCTTCCGTCTTCATTTGTTGTGGTTGTTGCAACATGGACGCGATCATTGAATGATTTGTCGGTACAGTTATCACGGCATTCATCTGAAAAGTACGACTCGTCATCAGCACTTGCTTCATTTTTTGTGTCACTATCGAGTTGATCGCCGACGAGTTTGTTAGAGTTCATCTTGTCTCCATCAGCTACGCTTGAAGACGAAGTAGGCAAAGTCTGAAGACAAATTCTTTGAGGTAGTTGATTTGACAAGGCCTGTGGCCATTGTACGTTCGGTCTTTGTCGACAACAATAATGGTATCTAAATGTCAGACTGTACTTTTTTCGAGTTTGATGAGGAGCACGAATGGAAGGAAAGATTCTGCTGCTGCTAATGATAGTGGGGCGGTGCAAAAGCAAAGCTGTCGAACTCTGTAATGACACAATACTTAACAAGGGCATCATCCACATGCGGTGGAGCATATTGGTCGGAACGTCAACGGGGACAAGACAGCGTGAAGCCTGATTCAAGCGTCCGCAAGCGTGGGACTGTGATGGAAGATCATGAATTCTTGATGGATTGATTGGTCGAGGTTGTGCATGTGGTATTGTACAGTGGCGGAGGCTGTTGCTGACTGCTGCCTACTTCTCTGCCTATCTTTTGCTATGTGCCATCATAGCTGTCATGTGTCATGTAGAATACCAGATGGTAGGTAATCTCATTCTACCTTATGGTATTGTACTTGAGGGTAGATAAAGTGAGGGCTATTCCACGGCCATTGTAATGTATGTGGTACGGTGTTGTGTGGTAGCATTCCCAGAGTGGCTGTAGTAGGACGCAGTGGGCGATTCATCCAGCCGGGCTAAACTTTGACGCGCGTCGAAAAAACAGAATTTTTGACACTCTCTTTATGTCCAAAGCAAAACATAATCATGACAACTATGGTACAATACCAAATCAAAAAATATGTAAAATACCGTAGGTTTGTAAAATCACACAAAACTACCATACACAAAGATAACACAAGGATAACGAAAGGAAACAGAAAACAAACGCCATGCTTCTTAGAGCCACACTCTTCATCTTGATCGCCGTTCCGAGTACCTTGGGCGGCCGAGTCAAAGTTCCCATCATTCAAGCACCGCGGGAGCAGTTCGTCGCGAATCTCCTGTCGTCGCATATTCCACCTCGTATCGTCAAGAATTCTTCAGGTAAAGCTACGGCTACTCAGCGCAGCCTCTTGCGGAAAGAAGGAGAAGACGCCTCGAACGAAGGAGAGAATATTGTCGTCCGCGATCTGAAAAATGCTCAGTATTATGGGGAAGTTTTCATTGGAACTCCAGAACAAAAGTTCCTCGTTGTCTTTGACACGGGGTCTGCTGACTTCTGGGTCCCCGATGCAACTTGCCTAACCAATTCGCCCAACTGTGTGAGGAAGACCGCGTACGATTCGTCAAAGTCTTCTACGTTTGCAGAAGTCGCTTCGGGAGGAAAGACCGAATTCAGCATCATGTATGGATCTGGTCCGGTACAGGGAAAGTATTCTACCGATACGGTTCGTGTCGCGGATGATTATGTTATCGAGGGGCAAACATTTGCTCAGGTTGAAAGCACCGAAGGACTGGGAGATGTTTGTAAGTGTTTTTGCATTATCAGTGAGCTTATAGCGCAAGAAATCGGGTACATTGTGTTTAACCGTGTAAACCTTTCAAACCCTTGACTTCTAGACAGTGTTGCTTTGTTCGACGGCATTTTGGGTCTAGCCTTTCCCATCCTTTCCCAGGACCCCGGTGTGTCAACTGTTCTTCAAAACCTTGTCGATCAGAAGAAGGTCGATGAAGCAATGTTTGGATTTTTCCTTGGAGACGTGAGTACTGCTTTCCAATGGTGACGATGCCATGATTTTGCGTATCAACGATGAAACATAGTGCACCACTTTCTCCAACTTCTCTCCATGGTTTCAAACATCTCACCAAACGTTTGCTGATTCAATTTACTTGACTTTCAAGAATGCACCAGGTGAACTCACGATCGGTGGATACGACAATGATAAGATCGATGGGAATATCACATGGGTGGATGTCCTCATGCCAACTTACTGGGTAAGATGGCCCTCGCTGCTCAAGTTGTGCATAACCTCTTGACGTCACAGACTGCTACTCACGATATAATTTTTAGATCGCTCCTGTGGACAAAGTCAAATTTGGAGACCAACAAGTTAGCACAGGAAAGACGGCTGGGATCATGGACACCGGAACCTCACTAATCTACGCCCCTCAAGATGTGGTGGAGGGGATGGCGAAAACTATAGGCGGTTCATTTTTGCCTCAAGTATCATTGTATATGATTGATTGTGGTACAACTGTTCCTGACTTGGAATTCACAATCGGAGGAAACCCTATCACGATTCCTGGATCCGAACTCGTCCTGAAAGACGACACAGGCAACTATTGCTTCTTCTCTGTTGCCATGATGAATTTTGACACCAAAGATCTTATTGAAGTGTCAACCATAGAGAAGGAACTCGGGGACGGTGTGGTCGAACAAGTTAGCAAGCTTGTAGGGGCATCAGCCTTGCCTATCCCTGATGGCTACGATACCTGGCTTGTGGGTGATACGTTCTTGCGAAAAGTATATACAATTTATGACTATGGAAGCAACAAGTTTGGCTATGCAAATCTGAAATAAGTGGGAAATAAATGGGTTTAATCACTAATTTGGATCGAACAATGGTGTAAACTCTCTGTCACCTAGTTGTCTCCTATCGACTTGCCTCAATAGTCTAGTCTAGAATTAGCCATTCTGTAAGCTGTGCTGATCTTGTGAATGAATGTTTTAAAGCATTTTGACCAGCTATGCCTGTCTTACCCATGCCTATCACCCTTTTTTGAACACAGAATTACATTTCAGGTATCAGATAGGGCCTAGATAAAGTATGGCACATACATAGCTACAGCTGATTGCTGTAGGCTACATGTGGATCACGAGCATGCTACTTTCAAGGTATGCACTGAGTTCATTTAGCCGACAACATTTCTGTTTGTAAAGCAATTGTATGTATTATACATATCACATCAATAGAAAATATAGATAAGCATTTTAGAGATTCGCCGTGATCTCTGAGAGCTGTGGTGTGGATGCTGCTCCGGTAACAACAACCAGGCTGAGACAAGGACAACTAGAAGTGCTAGCAACTAGTCATAATTCAAAATAACTTAATTCTCCAATTATTCATCTCCTCTTGTTAATGTCTACTTCGACCATAGGCCATTATGACCATAGACCAATGTGGTCACTACATTCACACCATCAAAGACATCCTCCGAGATTCATCTCCTTCCACCTCTATATCAAAGAAGAGAAGACTTTGCTTGCCACATGCTACTTGAGACAGCCACCAAAGTCCACTCATGCGATCCGTAAAATGATGGCAATATTTCCACAAATGATGAGAGAATTTGTAATGATTCCACATGTAGTGAGAGCGTATGCAATGATACCGCAATCTGCGCATGTCATCACAAAGATTCTGCAAGTCCCAAAAATGCTTGTGACAATTTCCAAATCATGAAAACAATCGTAGTGATTCTGCAAGTCATGAGATTTCTACTAGTCATGAAGGCGATTGCAATGATTCCGTGAGTTGCAAATGAAATCGTATGATTCCGCAAGTCATGAAAAAGTTTGTCATGTTTCCGTGAGTCGTGAAAGCAATTGCGCTGATATAATGAATCATAAGAATGATTGCGATGATTCAACGAATAGTCTAAGCAATCAAAATGATGCCACGATCCATGAATGCAATCGCAATGATACCACCAATCATGAGAGCAATCACAATGATGCCGCAAATTGCAAAAGTGCATGCAATGCTTCCATGAGTCATGAATGTAATCACGTGACGTAAGCCAAGGATACACCAGGCCTAAAACAGGCAATCAGGGCCAGGGAACTGAACCCTGGTCCCTTAAAATTCGTGTTGCATGGGCAGGGGTTCAAACCCTGGACCTACAAAATAGATCGTGTGCAAGGCCAGGGGTTCAAACCCTGGACCGACCGAAAAGATTGTTTGTACGATCGTGCACATGATCGCTAGATACAATCGCGCACACGATTGTGAAATTTTATGTGCGTACGAAATACGCGCAGATGCACGAACGAGTTCCATGTGGAACGTGTGTGCTGGATGACGGACAATGGCCAGACTGACCAAAAAAAACGAACGACGGACAGACCATTTTAAAAATGACAAATCATTTGAAAAGATATGTTCCTTGCACAACATATCTTTTTTGAGGTACCACATCATGTACCA